>KZ505871.1:671047-695429 GCA_002844005.1 Limosa lapponica baueri | reverse complement strand
CCCTCTCCTTTCTTAGGCTAAAAAAGTTCTGCTGGCTGCCTGGGAGGTGGGCTCTTTGGTCCGTTCTAATGCCAGCAGCCCCTCTCTGCATCTCTGCTAGATCCCCCCAGTCACAGCTGATGAGAACTTGAAACGGGGTCAAGGTGAGGCCTTTCCACAGCCCTAGTCACCATATTCATATTTATTGGCTGTTTTTGGAAATATTTAGCTGATACGTGCAGAATCAGGCGGTAGCTTTCTCACAGCCATGTTATGCTGCCGCTAGCTTATAGTTCTTCATGAAAGCCTTCACATTGTCCTTCTGGTCCACCTACAGTCCAGCTACATACTTTCCAATGCAAAGTGTTTAAACCTGAGACAGTTCCAACTAGAAGCTGCAGAAAAGAGCCCCCAAAATAACTGAGGTATGAAATCTCTGCCGTTCCTCTTCAGAACGGGAGAGGAGTGCACAAAGCAAATCTACCATGCTGTATTTTAAGCCCCAAATCCATCAGTAAGAGGATTACAATAAAAAAGTATCACTATCTAATGAGGTGATTTTTCTATGACTGGCAAGCAATCATATGATAGACCCTTACATGGAGATAGAAGCAATGTGCGTAAGTTGTCTTCCATCAGAATGGCATTTCCAATAATCTATTAAGTCAGCCCTAAACCCACAAAAAGCAATTACAATTTACTACAGTACCTTGCCCTCACAGAGATGTATTTGAATGGCGTGCTGAGATTAAAACCTGATTAAGACACTGCTGTTACCACTGGTGGGCTTCCAGAAAAGTGAAATTATGCTTATACTGTCTAGTACTCAAGTGGAGTAAAGCAACACACTGCCACTGCTTAGAAAGAAAGGAAATAATCCATTTGCTCCATCTTTGCTATGCAGTTCTGTAACGCTTGATGGGACAAAGGTCTAGCCCCTGAGAACCTGTTCCGATTACACCAGAGAACAGCCAGTGGCATGCATGCATTCAACCCAGACACCAACAGGAAACCCACCTACACTTCACCTTAGCTGAAAGACCATGAAACTAGGTCCTAAAAGCAGCCCAGCAGGACTATACAAAATGGAGCTAATGGTGTGGTACTGTGAAAAGGAGTGTGGAAGCCCCTTCCTCATGCTGCTGCTTTCTTTCTTGCTGCAACTCTGTCCCTAATGCCTATCCTCTCACACATTTCTACATCTGTAATTTTAATCATAAATACATACCCTGAGGGGTTTTACAGTAGAGTGAGACTAAAAAAATAATGAAAGGAAAACAGATGCCGGCAGATGAAAGCTTGTGGACAGAGGCATATGAATAAAGGTTCGCTTTGCAGTCCTGTTCTCTCCAGAGTGTTTGCTGAATCTTCTTGCTCATTGCCTTTTCACAAGCACAGACAGCACAGCATTGCAAAGAACAGTCAGGAACCAAGAAAACTGAGTGCAAAGAGTAGACTCTTACTCTACAAAATGCTTAAAGTAGAATTACAGTGAAATAGGTAGATCCAAAGTGAAGCTTTGCAGTATGGGAGATTTCAAATTCTACTTGCTTTAAGACCTTACTGGAAGCCATTCAAAACATAAGAACAAAGATGCCAAATACAGAAAAATTATCACTGTTCCATTCTGTAAGTGAATTCCTGTCCAACACATCAAACATCTAAGAAGTGGCTCATGCAACCTTGATGTTTCACAGTCACCACAAGTCACTAGTGATTGATAACAACTCCCTGAATTTTCTCATTGTGTACCTCAAAATTATGGAGAACATTTTGTATTTCTTACAGCCTCTTCCGCCCTTCTGACAAGAGAAGAATGACATATCATCCAAAGACCTCTCAGGATGTGGGAAAGAAAACTAAATAATCCAGAAAGGCTGTAGACAGGAGGAAAGAGAGTTCTACAAGACTAAATGTTCCTACTTCTTAAATCATAGTCAGTGCATAACATATAGTTGTTAAAAGGAGTTAGCTACTCCACAAGAGCTTTTTCTTCTCCTTGTGTACTTCAGCACAGCTATATGTTTTTCATAGATGAGATCCATTTACTTAGACAGGACTGAGAGCCTTGGCTAGGTTCTCAGTATTATGTCGCTTTCCAGAGTCTGTACAGATGCCCTGTGGTCTACGTTTACCCTCCTGTTTGCAGATTTGCGTTGGTTCCACAAACTGCTCAGAAATTACTTGTATTTATCCAGGGAGATCAACGTATTTCTGGCAGTTTGGGTGAGTACTGCATTTCCAGGTGTGGAACCTTCAGGATTATTTTTTCATTACTTCCTTTTCAGTTTTTTTTTTTCCTTTCTGTGATTTCAAACAGGCACCTGCACCAGATGCTTTACGCTTTCAGTCTGCCATGTGCATGCTGGCCCATTGGCAGCTGCTCCTCTGGCACGCACACACACCATTCGGGGGAGCACGCTTGCTCCTCTGACACCTCCCATAAAGCTGCAGCAACTTTCCTTCAGCATGGAAGGAGAAGCTTCATGGGGCTTTAAAGCAACCGCCCACAGCTTTTATCAGCATTTGCTCTCCCAGATATTGCCTTGCCTGGGTTTACCAGTCTGGAATTTCTATCAGCACAGCTCCTTTTTATGACTCAAAGCAAACACACATCTTTTTTTCCTTTTCACTCCTGCCTGGATTAAAAGGGAAAATTATGATTTTACAGTAGCTAGCCCCAAACAGCACCATTTCCATGCTTACGCCAGCCTGTTGCCAGCAGCTGCATGCCTAATGCTGCTTGCTTCATAAGGGAAACGTCTCCTCCTGCATAGCAACACAGGCCGCAGGCCTTTCCAAGCTGCTCTGGTGGCGACAAGACGAGGCATCTCAGGCTACTGTCACATACAGAAAAGCAAGACGACAGCTCAGCTGCACACAACTGCATTAAAAACACAAAAATAGAGACTTATACAAGGCAGCACCACAGTTGGTTGCACACATCAGTGTGAGCAGAGCTCGCTCCTCCTCCAGGAGGGAGGCGCTCTACTTGCCGGCCCGAGCACCGAAGGCTTTGCTGCTAATAGGATCATTTCCTTCCAAAACCTTCCCCACGGCAGTGGCCCAGGAACACGCACAGCTAACTTAGGCTGAAAGGGAATTTTCCACCACCCACAAGCCTCTTTCCACCTTGCATAAATCTTCTCAAGCACAGGCCGCAAAGAAGCCTCTGGAAATGACACGTAACAAGCAATTAGCCACGATAAATCTGCAGGGCCCAACTCCCACATCAAGTTTCCTTTATACCCTTACATTTAAAATAAGTACACACTGAATTTACACCTCCTTCCAGATCCCTTCACATTGCCATAATAATAGGATGGGGGCTTAGTGTAAATCAAGATAAGGCCATTAAGCAGAAAGATCATTCACCCTCTCTCCATCAATTAAGGGATATCAGATACAGGCAGATACACTGACGAGACATCCTTTTTCATCTGAGAAAATAAGCTTAAGCAATCCCTATATAATCACTCTTTTCTTAGCAAACTTTCTGGAGCACAGGTAAGATCAAAGGTGGCTTTCCCAGACAATAAAGTTATTAACACCTCTAGGAAAAAGTAATGCTACGCAAAAGCCAGAGCTGTCTGATGGCTTCCTTGATCTGAGGACAGAGAGAAGCGGTAGCAGCAGGGGGTCTGTTACCCTCAGTACAAACAGGGCAGCATCTAAGCATGAATAGGAAAACAACATGCTTATCTGCAAAAAATACGTATTTTCAGGACACTTCTGAATTGCTACTTCTTTGAAGGAACAGTTCCCAAAATAAAAAACTGCACATTTATTTTTAACTACAGAAAAACATCTTCACAGCACGTGATCAGAGAGCACAATGATGCTAATGCACTGTGTGCTGAAATTAAAAGAAAAGGGGAAAGGCATTACCCTTAAAGTTGGTTCACAAGCAAGTGAATTCTGGATCCATTTTCACCACAAGGAAGACAAAAAAACCTCTCAAGACCTCAAAAAAATGCCCATCAGCTGATCTCTGGAAGTGTCCTTAATTTTATAAGGAACGTGAAGATAACAGACCCATGGAACACATTTTAATTAATGATTTTTGTCTTTGTTAGCCACCATCAGAGGCCAGACTTGGAGCAGTATGGAAGGGAGTCCAGGAGAAACAAGGAGCTCCACAACAAGAAGCAGTAGAACTCAGTTTCCCATCTGCACCCTCCCTAAAGCTAACATACAGCACAGACTCTCTGACATACAAAGAATGTTTCCTCTCCTATTTTCAAGATTACTACAACTCACCATTCTTAAGAGCTCACCTTTCCCCTGTAAAATGTGCTTAAAATGGGCCAAAGAATTCAAAAGCTGCTGAGGAGAGACAGCAAAAAGAAACAGATACGCACAAAGGATGTGATTTGGTTTTCTGAGACTGTAACAACAGTAAAAGAAGAGAAGTAACAATCTGGGCCAGCAGTTCCCAAAACATGACATAAATATCACCTGCAGTTTGAAAGCGGTATGCAAATGACATCCTCACAGCCAAACGATGTTCATGCATGCCACTGGGACTAAATTTGTAAGAGCCTTGTATAGGGTACAGTTAAGCCAAAACACAACACAAGCATTTAACTCACCATAACCTGCGTGGCAAGATCCTCCTCCGTGACACAGTATGCTGTGCCCACCCTACCTGCACTGGACCCACATAAGGAGAACCCTCCCGTACCTTGCCAGAGGCTTTCATGGTATCCAAGTTTCCCCAAGTCACACCAAAAATCGCACCATCATTATCTCAGCCACGAAAGGAGAAACTTCGTGTTTGAATGGAAGAACTGGTAATCAGCGTTCCAGACCCAGCCTGAAAAGGGCAGGAGCACAGAGCTGGGAAAGCATGGCACACCTCTGCCTATGCCAGTCCACAGTTCTGTTCATGTTTGCTATCAGATGTCCGAGAGAATTCAATGCAGAGAAAGCTATTAGGAAGAAATATTATTACTTAATATTTAAGTAGCACTTTCCACCTGGCACCTTTTAAGCAATTGCTACAGTAATTTACCAACAAAAAACAGAAACAGATACATTGGCATTCTGTATGATCAGTAGCTTATGCTTTCAGAAGAAAACAATTCTACTTTATCTTTATTAGAATTAAACTTTAAGGCCTGAATTTACTATACATTATTCACACTATTACATTTTAAATCGGCAGAGAGGTAATCAATCAGCTCATTAGCTCCAAAATGCATTTAACAGTACATTTTGCTAAGTTCCCATATTAAGAAAACCACAGAAAAACCTGGAGCTGTTAACATCTTTTTATCATTCGTTAAGAACTAACAAGTTAGGGCACTGTAATTGTTGCTTTAAAAAAAAAAAATTTTTTTAAAATCCCACCTTCCAGCTTTGCCACCTTAGACTATTCTCTTGCTAACGATGCCCAGTTAATGATTCTCCCTTATTTCAATTAGTCTGTTGAGATCTCTCTGAAATCACTTCCAACTACAACAGGGCTTCCTTTTTGTGGGTAGCAGCACATTTCAGCTTGGCACAGCTTTCCTTTTTCACAAGTGCAAGATGCTTCCTTGTGTTGATACAGGAAGCTATCAAAAACATACCGCGCCTGGATTTAAGAGCAGATTCCATAGCACTGGCCATCATTAGCATTACTAACCAGCAACATTATGCTGAGCTGAAAATTAATCTTTTGGGACTAAGATTTTAAAAAATACGGTTTACATGCTCACTTGTGACAGAGCAATTCCTGTATTTCAGATACATGGTCTCTCTCTCCCATGACCTGCGGGATGAGGTGGCAGGGCACTGATTTTTATTGCTGGTGAACTCAAACAAGAGACTGGTCTTTATGAGACACAATGCAAGCACAGGCAAATATGATGGCTGCATCCACTCAGTTCCATTTTTCTTTTCTTAATGCATAAAATGGGTACACAAATTTAAGTGACATTCATACTCCTGGCAAGTTGCCCACTCACCCCATTGGTAACACAAATGTTGGGCATTTTTGAGTTGGGACGCCATGGCAGTGAATCAGTAGAAAAAAAAAACAGGGATTCATCCTGTCTCCTTTAGAAGTAGGGAGATGAATTTTCAGAGGGGGGTAAATTTTCTGTTCTCTGAAGTACTGAATGTTGAGCAAGGCCGGATATAAGAAACAGGTAGATCATTAATGCAAGTAACTCTAGCAGCTCTTTCATATGACATCCTGCTTTTGTAGCTTCTTTATTAATCTTAACTGTTAGAAAACAGGTTAAACTGTGATATTTGGAGAGCATCTCGTGACTTCTGTATGTGCTCCCGCAAATAATATTAATACTTTATTTTAAATTAATTTTCCTTAAAATTTCCCTAGCAGTTTCATATTTCTTCTATGCTCCACTTGCATCTGGTGTTCTCAGATAACTTACATAGCCAGGAGTTAAATAATATTTTGAAAATCAAAAGTAGAATTACGAGGCTCAATAGACCAGTAGTAAGTACAGTAAACACTTGACAAAAATACAAAGACAACTGGGCTCTGGAACCAGTCCCTATTTTAACACCTCAAAAGCTTCCATCTAATTACGTTCATTTTGTGACAAGCAAAAATGGGATTAGATGAGCAGTACTGTTATTATAGCAGCCACACGACAGAACCTAGATGATTTTACTTGTCAAGCATTTGATCAACTTTTAGTCCTGTACTGGCCTCTCTCATTTTCAAAGCTTATGGGAAACTACAAGTCTTTCTCATGAGCATGAATCATCAAGTTCACCCACACGTCAGAGTTAACCTACAGTGAAATTGTCATCTTTATAAATACTTCACAACATTTTAAAAACGGCATTCTGTCTGGGAGAGGAAGATCATAGCCCATTCGTTCTCCCTCTTTTTTCCTGGATGGACGAGGGAAGAAGCGGAATTCTGTATTTCAGATAACAGAGACTTCATTCCTAACAGATTGCAATGTCACATATTGAAAACATGGTCAGTAAACAACAACTGTAAGCCCCTACTTGTTCATACGACAAATATTTCACTGAAAAATGGAGCAACGTCAAAAAGCTGGAAAACAAACGGTCATTCTCAGCTCTGTCAGTGTTGCAGCTGGTATTCACGCAGGTTTAGATAAATCCATGAGACGCTTCTTCAGAGCTTATGCTAGGTGTCAGTTAAGCAAGAAATCTGGCTCCCGATAACCAAAGAGTTTAAAATCACCTTCAAACCGCGCATAGAGGCGTCTTATGTCTCTCTTGCTAATTCCTGAAAAATACCGCTCTACTTTTGTTCTGTTGTACACTGTTATGCCTGGTGGAATCGTGGGGTATGATACCAGATGGTCTATGCCAGCCGCTTTCAAGATGTACGGAGCATCGTCCTCCAGGGTTTCATGGTGTCCGATCACGCTATACGTGATTTCACAGGGGGCGCAAAGTTCCACATACGTTACCCAATGGATGATGTGGTCACCAAACTGAACATCCAGCCATCGGTGATTAGGGTCACCTAGATAGCGCACAAAATCCTCGAACTGCAGCCCTTTGGTCTCTGTGCGATTCTTTCTATATTTACGAATGATGCCAGGAGCAATTTCATGCCGGTACCAAGGTTCAAACCGAGGATTGTGCACAAACTTGTCTTTAAATGCAGAAATAAGTCTTTCAAATGGATCTCTAACAATAAAAAACTTGAAGTATAAACTCAGTCTAAACAGAGGGAGGAAAAAAAATAAGAAATTAAATAATTAAATGTTCAGCAAAGTGTTTAAAGTGTGCTTAGCAAAGACTTATAAAATGCACATAAACTCTGACCACAGACAGCAATATGAATCTTACACCACTTGTGCAGTCTATCAATGTTATAATCAATAGGAGTAGAAATAGATTTCTGTCTTCTTACTAAAAGTTTTTGCATGCAGTACGAAGCGGAAATAGTTCATCTTAGTTTTCACATTTTACTCAAACTGGAGGAGCTTAGTTTATCTCAATCCATATAAATAGGAGAAGAAAGATGTTGAGAAGATGCTGAAAGCTCCTAGTCAAAGATATTTTTCATGCCATGCGATTAAGCTCAAGAAAGCAAAATACACAAAGACATGGAAAAAGTGGCTTGGTGCAGCTAAATGCATACAAAGGGCTGCATTTGTCACTGGGAGGTAGTTATATAAATCACTGCTTAAGTAAAAAAAAAAATTTCGTATTTTATTTGATGTTTTGTCATGCTTTCAATAATGGCCAAGAACATTATTTTCATGAAACCACAGTTGTCAACAGAATTTCCCATTTTGTTGTGATACCACTGAATCTGTCCTATTCTGTAGTCAGCAATTATTTTCAGAAGTAAATTGAAAACCAGGTTTATTTCAGTAAATAGCTGAGTAAGGAGATTTACAGCCCACTCCTCACTGAAATAGGTGGATGGACTCCTTCCAGCCTCAACACAGGCACTTTCATTAGTCTTAAGGTTCTCCTGACTTACTCCTGACCAGGCAGCAAACTAGATCAACAGATCCACACCATCCCTCTCTCTACACCTAAACTCTCTGCTAATTTATTTCAGAATTCCCAACCAAACCCATGTTACGCATCTCCAGCACAACTTCTGTGGTGGGCTGACTGCAACAACCCAAATCGTAACAGCATTCAACTTCAAATCCCCCAGCTATGGCTCATCCCCCAGGTGATCAGTTACTTTCTATGCAGGCCTTTTCACAGGGAGGAAGAACAGACCCACGTTCTCAAGAACGTGCCAATAGTATTTTTGCTTGCACCCTATCAATGCAATCAAGTGACCCCACTTCCACAGGCACAGCTGTGATAAATGTATTTCACAGAATCACGGAATTGTCAGTTGGAGGAGAGATCATCTCGTCCAACTCCCCTGCTAAAGCAGGATTACCTAGAGCACATCACTCAGGACTGCATCCAGGTGGGTCTTGAAAACCTCCACCGAAGGGGACTCCGCGACCTCCCTGGGCAGCCTGAGCCAGTGCTCTGTCACCCTCACCGTGAAGAAGTGTTTTCTCGTCTTTTAGTGGAACTTCCGATGTTCCAGCTTGTGCCCGCTGCCCCTTGTCCTGTCACTGGGAACCACTGAACAGTCTGGCTACTCCCTCCTTCAACCCACCCTTTAGATACTTGTAAGCATTACTAAGGTCTCCCCTCAGCCTTCTCTTCTCCAGGCTCAAGAGTCCCAGCTCTCTCAGCCTTTCCTCATAAGGAAGATGCTCCAAGCCCTCAATCATCGGTTGCCCTATTTGTACTGCTGAATGCAACAATCCTTGGACTGAGCTCTACTGATAGCTGACACCACTTCTGTAAGGGGATGACTCTTCAGAATGGCTTAGTATGCAAAAAAGCCATGCAAGCACAACCTTGTAAATGTCCACTGTCATCTTACGTCCTGCTCTCTCCATGCTACTGCCCCTTACAGGGATTATATATGGCATAGGCTCTAGTAGAGATGAGACCAGACACAGTCAAAAACTCTAGCCAAAGTTTTAGAAGGCTCTACTGCAGAGAAGCATCTTTTTCTGCTCTGAGAAGAACCACAAGCACCCAAAGAGGAAGATAAAAGTGCTTCAGCTGAACGGACAATACTCTCAGGCTGAGGAGCACTAATGTTTTAAACCTACCTAGTTCAACCCCAGCAAGTAAATCCACCTGCAGTGACGATCTTATAAGGCATCGGGGTAGACCTACCAAGTAAACCTTCCCCTCTGAAGGTGAACTACTTAACAACTAGGTGTGCACTGAACTGCAGAAACCCTGTAACCACAGGCTGTCGCTCGGCTCACCTAACTATATCACCAACAACACTGGTGTTCTCCTTCGAAGCCAGCAGCGACGTAGTCACAGAACATCTGTGAGTGTAACAGAACACTGCTTTAATACCAGTGGTGGAGCAAAAAACTTGCTATCCTCAATTCCAGATGTGGACTTCAACTGTACTCTTGATTGCTCACAACACCACTGACTCCAAACTCCTCCCACACTCCTCGGAAGCCACCTCTTACCGTTTTTTAATTTCAGAATCACTGAAGGAGGACAAGCGTGGAAGGCCATTCTTTTCATGATCATGTACAATATTTTCTGGGATCTCTTCTATGGAAGAAAATGCTCCTAGACAAATCAAAAAGAGAGAGCAAATGAATATTTCAAAGGTGGAAAAAAAGAGCATAAGCCAGCATGTGTGCCTTTGGCTGACAGCTTTTTGTTTAATCTTTCTCTTTTTTTTTTATTTTTAGCATTTACGGTTACTATGTTTAAGCTGTTAAATGATGAGAGATTCTGACTGCAAAGCTGAAAAACTGTTAAAATTCCTTAGGGTATGTGACATCAAGGTCCAGGACCAAATGGCCTCAAAACTCTCAGAAAAGCACATTGTGAAAATTTCATCAGCTATTATGCCTAAGTTTGTAACTCCCCACCTCAGTGTCGCCACTCTCTTTCCCTCTGCCCACACATACAAATGGAGGAAGACTTTGAGGATTAACTGCAAAGAAGAAACCAGCCTTTTGGCTGAGTTTCTACCACCACCAAAAAATAAATGCTGTGGGCTGCTTTTGGAACTGCTTCGACACAAAAACTCTTTGCTGTCAGGGCCCATGAAAGTTCTTTGAATGACTACGCTGTGGTGAAACAAAAATTCCAATAATACAATACTACACAGATTAAAAAGCATTAACAATAGAAATACTTCTGATATTAATTTCTGCAAGCACATAAGGTGACAAGAAAAATAATGTCACTGAATTCTGATACACTTATTTTAAGATCCTGGAAGGCTTTATGACCTTGAGAAATATCTTAATTGGGACCTTGGGCTTTAGGAGCAAGCCTTCACATAACAGCATCATTTCAGAGTACCAACCCTCAACAAGAACAGGGTGCTACAAAACAAGCTCTTTAGGTGAAAGCCTCTGCAGTCCTCTCTGTTCCAGAACTGCAGTGAACAACCCACACAACCCAGCTTCTCAGATTTCTGATTATTTTTTTTTTGTGGGGGGTGGTGGTTGTATTTTATTAATTTCAGTTTTCTTAATTATATTTTTTTGTACTCTAGGTGAATTACTTGTGGACAACAGATGTCAAATTAGGCAGCCTCAGAAACTGAAACCTTGCATTCATCCAAAGCAGAGATTCAGTACAAGCAGCAGCAGAGTTAGCTCCCCCACAGTGCCACAGCTGCGTTTCTCCATCCTGAACCTCCAAATACCACTTAGATGTTTGGATGTAAAGTAGTCCCCCTCAAGTGTCAGTCCTACCTGCTGAAACTACTCAAAGAGGAGAAGGTTAGGTCAACTACACCAGTAGTCTTCATGAGCATATACTAGTACACTGGCAGCTCCAGGCGGAAGAGACCAGTGTTTATATGGAACAATTTTCTATCATTATCCAACATGTCAGAACTAGGAAGCTCAAGGTGAAAGGTTCCCTGCTGGTAAGACCTCAGTTATCCTCCACTCAACGCAGCCAATACACACCTGCTGGTCCTGAGCTATTCTTTGCATGTTATCTCTGTTAAATTCTGGTAAGAGCAGGTACTTCTTATGCACTCATGTAGTTTGATATTTAGTACTTTCTTCAAGTGTAGCTTTCAGAGGTATTTAAGACACATGCCCATACCTATGAGTGTGCATATCTTTGCTGGATTTTCAGCTCCCATCCATATATCAAAGTTGAAACTAGTATTAAAGCTTTAAAAGCCACACTCTGTGCTACAAAAGTTTTGCTGAGGGACATAGCTCCTTTGCCAATTTGTGACTCTTCTGGGTGTGCAAACTAGCTCACACAAGGTACAGAAGACATAAACAAACAAGTGCAGAGCTGGCTGTTTGCAGGGTGCTTGTAAAAGAAAGCCAGGTTCACAATGTTCAGGTTTTGCCCACATCTTGGTGAGCTATGCCACCTGCAAAACCACGAAGGACCTCAACTGACCTGACTCTATGCCGCAAATTCACAGCTCTGATGCACAGACAAGCAAAAGGGTCTCATGTCAAATAAAGGTGTGCCACGTTAAATACAATCAAGTTAAGTTTATGTGTGTAGGTAGCAGTTCAGCAGAAAACTCTGAGGAAATGAGTTATTTTTATTGACATACCAGGCTACCCGAAGATGATGGTAGGCTACGTATAGACAGGTAGTGATAACCTTATAGATCGTTACTCAAACACAGGAGTCCCTTTACTCTTACAGCCTTTTATAACATACCTTTGTTGAATAAACTACGACCTTAAGCACCTCAAAATCTTCATAACTCCTCTGATGGCTCACTGACAGCACACACACAAGATTTCAGCAGCACAGACCAAGCGCAGCTGCCAAGTTTTAACTAGCTTTCTTCATGGCTAAAAAATCCTAGTTAAAAGTCAGTGGCTTCATGTCACAAGTTTTATGTTATTGTTTCTTAGGGAATTATGATACCTTGTAATTTACTTGTTTCAAATTTTGTAAGTTAGTGCCACCCCTTCAAAGATAACAAATCTACCTACCGCATGCCTATGGGTATTCTTTCATGACTCAAATTGCTTTTGAGCCAAGCAATAACAATATTTATTTTCACAGAAAGAACAGGTTTATTTTCTTTAAAAGACATGTTTTGAAAGGAGGACTAGAAGCAACTGTGAAGCATGAAAGGCTGAAATTAAGTATCAGTGTACAGAAAAGCAGAAAGAATCCATTTTTGTGTTGTCCCAGTTGGACCAATTCTGCTTTCCTCCTCCTCCTCAAAGAAACCCACACACCCACAGCAGAGTAGATACCATTTAAAACGATCAAGACTTTTTTCCACTGAGTGTTGCCCACTTTTGGCGTCTGACAAAACAGGATCTTGTGCTTGTCACACACAAATATTCGGTCCAAGACGAATTTGGAAACTGCAGTGTGAGAGAGATTTCTCAATGCAGTGTCTCTGCAGACATTCCTGAGAAGCTCAAGTCTTTCCATATGAACCAGGGGTTGGCGGATCAGATTTCCAGAAAAAGCTTTTCCAGTTGGCTTTATGAAATGGAGAGGGGAAAGAGAAAAAAAAAAAGTGCAAGAATTTAGTTTTCAGATTATACTCTAAAGTATAAAAAACCCCAAACTGTGCATCCTAATGACTCCCAGATTCATGATTAAAACATTGCTATGTATTAACTAAAGGAGTAGCAGAGTTTCCTTCCTGTGCTGCTGCACATATTGGTACGACTTTTAGTCATTATGTAGTAGTAGACAGCAGTAAGAGCTTTTCCGTAAAACAATCTAAGTCTGCTGAAGAGCAGCAGGGTCTCATCTGTGTGGATACAACATGCCTTGACCAAACATTGGAACACAAAGCTTCAACAGCAAGTAAGAAAACTTCTGAGGGGTTGGGACAGGAACTTCAACAGAAAATAAGCTTTAACCTCTAAGAAGATGGGGCTTAGGGAAGCTGATCCATCTGGCTGGGAAAGAAGAATTTAGGGTACAAGTTCTATGTTGGTCTCTAGCACCTGCAGGCATTCAGTGTTTTCATTTAACCAAACTGCAACAAAATTAAGTGGACAGAATTCACACAATGAGTGTCAGCACTTACTGTGGCAAGTGAGAGAAGCAGGTGGGATTCCTCTTCCCCAAAATGGATAAACTGTTTGATATGTCTCATATTTCTGAGACTAAGACAGGAACCATGACAACGATTAGTGGGAAGAGGGGAAAAAGGAGTTTGTCTGATTAACAGGTGATGAGAAATTTTAAATTTCTACTGACAAATCTTCTCCCTTCCACTAATTTATTTACACCGTTGGCAATCCCCAGTATCAATACAGACTAAGGGACGTACCGATTGAGAGCATCCCTGCGGAGGAGGACTTGGGGATACCGATGGATGAAAAATTGGGTATGTTCCAGCAATGTGCGCTCACAGCCCAGAAAGCCAACCATATCCTGGGCTGCATAAAAAAAAGAAGCATGGCCAGCAGCTCGAGGGAGGTGATTCTCTCCCTCTACGCCGCTTATGTGAGACACCACCTGGAGTACATCTGGAGTCCACATCTGGGGTTCCCAGCATAAGAAAGACATGGACCTGTCGGAGCGAGTCCAGGGGAGGGCCACAAAGGTGATCAGAGGGTTGGAGCACCTGTCCTATGAGGACAGGCTGAGAGAGTTGGGATTGTTCAGCCTGGAGAAGAGAAGGGTCTGGGGAGACCTTGTAGTGGTCTTTCAGTACTTAAAGGAGGCTTATAAGAAAGACAGAGAGAGAGACTTTTTACCAGGGTCTGTAGCGACAGGATAACAGGTAACAGTTTTAAACTCAAAGAAGGTAGGTTTAGATTAAATATAAGGAAGAATTTCTTTTACAATGAGGGTGGTGAGGCACTGACACAGGTTGCCCAGAGAAGTTGTGGATGCCCCATCCCTGGAAACATTCAAGGCCAGGCTGGATGGGGCTTTGAGCAACCTGAGCTAGTGAAAGATGTCCCTGCCTGTGGCAGGAGGTTTGAGATAGATGATCTTCAAATGTCCCTTCCAACCCAAACCATTCTGTGATTCTATGATTTTTAGGTACAGTGTCCAAGCTACACATGAAAAATGAATGATTTTACTTTTTGTCCCAATCCTCCATAAGGAAAAAAAGAAATATTTCATTCTGCTTTTTCTGTTTGTTACTCTCCTCCAGTATCTCCTGGTCAGAATGTAACCTAACAGAATGTAGCCTGACAGACTGCTTATCTGTCAAAACAATTCCTTTTGCATGCAACCAGGATTAATATTATTATTCTGTGTTTCATGCTGTCAAGAAGTCAAGAGGGAATAGTTTTAGATCCAGAAACCTTATTATCCTCTACCATACAAGTAAAGGAAAATATTAAAATTCACTACACAAATCTGCCAGCCTTTCAGTGAACAAAGTGTTTCTCCCAAGTATTTTGAGGATAACTAAAATTTCCGTTTTTTTACATACGAAAGCGAAGTGTCATGTTCATACAGAAACCTACCTTCCATACTGCACCACAAAAATACTTTAAACATAAGATGACTTATGTAACCAATGGAAAAAACCCTGGCCTTAGTCCACTGCGCAACTAGTCTCAAATTTACATTTGCATAAGGGATTTTCAGACTTTCCTTGTAAGTTAGCGAGTACCACATTTGTTCGGCTTTACTGCTGAAAGCACAGAACTATGCATCTAAAGGATCAACTGCTATTGAATACTATTGTGTTCCTGTTCTACTTTGGAAAAATGCTGAGATGTGAAGCACAAAGAGCACAAAACACGAAAAAGAAATGGAGACCGATAAAAAGAATCAGAGAGATTGGGCAGAGAACTAAGAGAATAGACAAGACACAGGCTTGCCCTCAAGAGCCACGAACCTGATGGCTACAGCAAGGCAGAATACAAATAATCCAAAATTGGGCCATTATAGTAAAAAGACTAGCAAAAATGACTGTCCTGTCTTGATAAAGGAGTACTGTAACGATTTTCTCCTAGAAATGGAAACACATTAAGTTGAATCATTCAGATGAAACAAGACAGCAGGTTACTGTAACAAACTAGCTTTGTGAAGCTAAAATGAATTCTGTTGGCTCTATCTAAATAGAACAGCCTGAATAAATAATTCCCATCTACCAACTCCTTTTAACAACAGGAAGCCCTTACTTAATCTCTTCTTTTCTCCCACTCTTTAATATATGTAACCCTTATCTCAACAGTATGCACCTGGAATTCTTCGGGCCAATGTTTTTCCTCTGGCACATGTACCTCCTCCACTTTTGTCACAGCTGTCAGTATCAATGGCTCTTGCTTGGCACCGTAGCCTGAAGGAAGAGGAGAGATAAGAGCATTATACACGGTGAGGGGAAGGCAACTATTTCTGCTTTACAACTAACACAACTGAACATCACTTTCTGTAGTAAGCTTACAAAACATTAGAATTTGTTTCCAAATTGGAATGTACTAGACAAGACATGAGACAGACCATGAATATTTTAAAGGATGTACTCTGTGGGAATTCTGGATGCAACTTCAGCTGAGTTTTATCAAAGAAATACGCTCATAATGTTTTAGTTTAGTCTTTTTTAAACAAACTGTGTAAAGCGACATAGAAATCATTAATTCAAATATTACAATTGGTAGACGATTGAGGGTAACTATATGGACTTGACAGTATGAAACTTTTATTTCAACTGACTTCCCAAAGCACATCCAAATAAAAAACTTAAATCTATCAGGTTTCTCACTCCCCTCGTATTAGAAGATAGGTTTCTTCTGCTGTAAACTGTTAGACATTACTAGAAGAAAAGTGTCTCATTAAGGACCACCTTCTATTTCTTTCTTTCGTGCTCTAAGTAAACACCTCTAAGCAATAAATACAAGATCCCCTCTTCCTTTGTTACTGGGCTGATTGCCTTCCTCAGAGACTGTCACAACGAAAAAACAACCTCAGCTGATACGCTTGTTCTTTTTTAATGATTTTAGGGCAGCTAATAGTTTGAGACCAAATTAAAGTATGCAAGGGAAGAATTCTTTGCATCTTTTGCAATTGGTATGCTACAGGAAAAGTGAAAAATAACACAAGGCTGTACCTTTACTTTACATGCTGTGGAAAGATCAAAAATAATTTGAAGCAGTTTTCTCTAACCACAAAGCAAAAAGCACATGATTTCTCCATGAAAATTATTTCCATCCACATCGGACCACTTTTCCCTCCATATAGTTTCTTCTATGAATAAACTTTCTTTGTCTTTTGTGGCCAGTGGGTCGAGGGAGGTCATTGTCCCCCTCTACTCTGCACTGGTGAGGCCGCAACTGGAATACTGCATCCAGTTCTGGGCTCTCCAGTCCAAGAGACAGGCAACTACTGGAGAGAGTCCAGCATAGGGCAACCAAGATGATTGAGGGATTGGAGCATCTCCCTTATGAGGAAAGGCTAAGAGAGCTGGGACTCTTGAGCCTGGAGAAGAGAAGGCTGAGGGGAGACCTTAGTAATGCTTACAGGTATCTAAAGGGTAGATTCAAGGAGGATGGTGCCCGACGCTTTTCAGTGGTTCCCAGTGACAGGACGAGGGGCAGTGGGCACAAGCTGGAACATTGGAAGTTCCATTCAAAGATGAGAAAACACTTCTTCACAGTGAGGGTGACAGAGCACTGGGTCAGGCTGCCCAAGGAGGTCGCGGAGTCCCCTTCGGTGGAGGTTTTCAAGACCCACCTGGATGCAGTCCTGAGTGATGTGCTCTAGGCAGTCCTGCTTTAGCAGGGCAGTTGGGCTAGATGATGTCTAGAGGTCCCTTCCAATTCTGACAATTTCATGATTCCATCTGCATCCTTACTGTGTCTTACTGTTTTATAGTTGAGATAACGTATGTACTGCCTATGTTGTTTTCTTAAGTGAGTACTCTACTCTGCCTACGCTGGATTTTAACAAAGGGCACACATGGAAAAGCAAGTTAAAACTGAAAGCAATGTAAGCATCCAAGCAATCAGCTACAATAAATATTGTGCACAGACTTACTTCACACTATCCTTCTGTAAAATCAAGGTAATCTGACTCAGTGGAAGAGCAGTTAAAGTATCTTTCACTATCACTGGGTAAAAGCATGCCTGCGTATGCTGCTAGAGATGATCGACAGAAACTTGCTCCTTCTCATTAAGAAGTTCCTATTGCACATGCACCCAAGACATCAGTAAAAGGCTTAAGCAAAAGAACATTCATTAAGCATCTGCTGTTTTTTTCTTAACTGCTAAGTAGATGCATCCAAATAAGGAAAATTTCTGATAAGCCGTATTCTATTAAGGCTAGAAGAGTTACCCCAGGGCTGGCCATCCTGTTTGGACTTTCTCCAAAATTCTGTTGGTATTTTCAAATTACTTTCCTTCATTAGTCCCAGTACAACCACTGGTATCTCCAACACATACATACACTTAACCACAGTCATGCCTTTGCAGGACTGGAGGTTAAGAAATTATACAGTCTTCTGCTCAGAGAACTATTCAAAGGGAAAGGAAGATCCAGCATAGAAAAAAACCCAAAAATTGGCAAGCCAAGATAATAAAAAGTAATCCCCCTGACAAATTCTTATGGAAAGAACCACTCAAAGCATACCTGAGCTTGGAAACAAGAGCTGGCATCGAATGAAATACTAGAAGATTTAACTACCTAACATAAGACCAGCCTATTTGCAGAGGTACTAGGGCTCAAAAACAACTGGGACCAAGGAAAGCCCCATTAGCCTACAGTTCTCATCTGTAAGACTTGCTGAATAGACCTCCACACAGAGGTATGCTATTTAAAAAGGCACACCTAATTACTTACCCACTATCAAGTCATTGAAACAAATGGCACTAGTGACGTCAGCGCTTCAAGAGTTACGCATTTTTTGCATATCTTAGGAAGAGGCAGAAATACATCTCTTAGGACTAAGTCATGTCATCACCTTCACCCTAAACTCCCTGTAGGATGGCTCTGTAACAGTAGCTCTTCAGCAGACAGAAAACTGTTAACATACTGTGTGGTGTCATCAAATGGCTTAAATTCCTCATCAGCTTAATACCATCTGGGCTACTTAAGCTAAGCAAAAGCCTATAAGCTGTTTGTCAGTCAAACAGCAGAGGATGAAACTGAATGCAAGAAGCAGGGCAAAGGTGGCTAAGCTAAGCGCATTGCAAATGAAATAAAATTTTCCACAAGTTTTACATAATACTGCAGCCATAGGACAAGCAGTGACAAGGGGACAGAAACTCTTTAATTCCTTGTGAATCTCCTTTGCCTTTAAACAGGTAGCTGTGCTCTGTTGTTTAGCCTGTGACTTCTACTACAAGTAGATCAAGATACTGAAACTGAGTGTATTTGAAAAACCAAACATCACAAGACACTCTGCCAAACACAAGCTCCTCAGTTCTTAACCTCCAAAAAAACAGACATGATGTTAGTTTTGCAGACGTCTACCAGGAAAAGCAGAAACTGAACATCAGCACTGTCACTTCTAGAAAATTAGTTGCTCTGTTCTCAGCCCTAGTGAAGAAGCAGTAACATGCCGAGAACTACTCTGCACAGAAAGAGGACTACTCAATTTTATGTTTTGTATCAAACATTAAAGTTGAACTTACCATCTGGGTCTTTAAAAGTCAATGTGATAAACTTGCTAGCAACCATGAACATGAATATCACCCAAAAGCATGCAGCTAGCAGCAGCCACTGGTGGTGCATGTTGTCAGACATGAGCCATATAAAGCTGTTGCTTCCTGTCTGAAAGAGGAAAGATCGACACATTAATTATTTCTGTTCCAGTTCAGAAAAATACTTTCCATAACCAAAATGACAAAACTCTAATATGTACGTGTTTCATAAAACATAGCAGTAGATTTCACTTCTTTCTTTTTGTCCTTTTGGCTGTTTTTTTTTTTTTAACCAATGTTAAGGCTGAGGTAATGTAACTGCCGGCTGCTATCAAAGGGAGGCTTCGCTCCTCCTTCCCCCCCCGTACACATTTCCAGTCCCTTCCTTGTCCTGGCAATAGCACCGTCTGGCTAACTGCTCAGGGAGACAGACCAGCAAAACCCCTGATTTTTTTAAAGCATAGTTTATTTTTCAACTTAACTTTGAGAGATGGCTCATTGCAGGAAAGGAAGGGAGAATGAAGAAAGCTCCCCTCTTGGTGGTAGCTAGTCAGCAGATCGTTAACAGTATTCTTAGTTATCCCAAATCAGCTCATGACACGTAACATGGACTTGTCCCCTGCCCAGCCTACATGAACTACAGGCTGGAAGCTACCAAGACAGAACACTAAGCCTTAACCTGACAAAATATTTAAATATACTGATGTCTCTTTTTATCTTGTCTCTTTTATTGACAGCAAAGTAGCAACCATAGGTTCTGGAAGATTTTTTTATTTTCATCATGCTAAGCACTATCCAAATAAATAGTAAAAAGGGTTTCCTTGCAGAAGTGCCTGCTACCTGTAGCTGCATCCCTGAAGGTAAGTCTTAAAGACAGGACTTCCCTAGGAGTGTAGAAAGGGTTACCCCTACAATTGAGAGCACAGATTTAATGCGCCAAGAAACTACAGGTACTGACTGAATCCAAGCAGAGTGAGGATGAGGATTCTGCACGGTATTACAAACACATGGTGTCTGCCCTAGCTTGCAGTTTATAAGTTTGCCGGAGTGCTCTGAGCACTTCTTAGCTTTGTTTTAGAAACTGTAATGCTAATAAAATACTTTTTATGGTTAAAAGTTAAGATGCAATATAAGGAAACCATTTACAAAAAAAAATTTAAGTCACCAGCCATTAAGAGTAATGTAAATTTTAAGCTACACCTTTCGCTGAATTTTCAAGTTCTGATGGACAATGCACCTAGGGAAGCACTGGGGCTTACACTGAGTATCTGTGAAAGCTCCACTGCAAAACCAAAGCTTCCATAACTTAAAAAACCCAAACAACAACAACAACTTAACAGCAAACATCACTGCTTACCTACCAAAACCTACCTGAGACTCCTCAGGCTTGAATATTTATCCTGCAAAAATAAAGTGCCATTGTCTCAGCTGTTGCTGGGGAGATAAGACACCCGAGGGCCTGAACTGGAAAGTTCAAACTAAGCAAATGCTTCCTTCAGAGGAAGGATACGTACAACACAACTTCAGAACACTTAACCAAAGAGGATCTAACACAAAAATCTGATACAATGAGATCCTCTCAGACGATCCTGTGAGGTTTGTGCTTGTAACCTCGGGAAGAACAAATAACCGAAGCCACCCACGTAACTAGCAACAGGATCAAACTCAGTCCTAAAGCAGCCACATGCAATTTCAACGAGAGCCACATCTGAATGGTCTGTGATGGCACTTTCTATACAGCCACTTGAGTGAATTGCCAGGGAATAAGCGAGATGCCCCAGCTAAGATGCTAAAACATGCTAATTAATAATTCTAAGCAAACTTTGTATTAAGTTTTTCAGTCATATACCAGTATTCCACCCTTTTCGCTCCCACACAGCCTCAGTAACAAGTGAGCCTGGTTTTCACGGTGCTTCAGCATATCCACCTCCAACATCAATACTACTGCTACAGGTGCTGATTGCTTTTCCAACTAGCTTTTGCCTTCCAGCAATGCAAATGTTTCCAGGAAGGGTTCTCACCCTAACTGACAGAAGTGAAATGTCTTCAGGGTAAGCTGAAAGCCTGTGCAGGCAGACAAGCAGTTCAAAACAGATTTGGAACCCTAAGGATGTATGTGAAATGGTTGAGAGGAGAAAAAAAGAACAGAATATCTCCAATTGAAATAAAAGAATTCATAATTTTTAGCTCGGATGGCAGTGTTCAGGCTATTTTTACTTTCTCAGTGCAGTATTTTCCACTTTGGCTTCTGAGAGGTCATTTTTTTCCATCTTTTATGATTTGATTTTTAAATACTTCTCCTAAAACCACTTCTTTTAGGTAAAAAGATGCATTAACTGTCTTTTTGACAATTATAGGTGCTGCAACCTCCATGAAGATGATGTTTGTCATCTCCCATTTTCAGCTGCAACTCCCAACTGAACACGCAATGTCCAAGACACAATATATTCCTCAACATCTAAACCTGTTTGGCGGGAAGGGCAGATAATACGGCGTGAATTCTAGAGCACTGACCTCTTTCCAGATAAGTAGTTCAAAAGTTATTCTCATCGTGCCATTGCACTAGTGCAACATTTGCCCTAAGACTGATGCTGAAAACCAGCATGTCTCAAAGGTCCTCATTTTTCAGTCTGCCATGACATCCACCACTTCCCATTTAGAGCACTGAAATTTATCACCTCTGCTTTCAGACATCACAGTGATTTGGAAAATTTTCCAAGTCTCGCAGATGAGAGAAATGCAAAATAGATGTCAAGACACAAAACGTAGAAATTAAACTTTTACTTTTTGGGTAGCTCTGCTAAAACCATGAGAACAATTCAACATTCAAAATACAATTGAGCCTGCCTGTCTTCAAGGCAGTAGGCTGACAGATGCTTCCCGAGAACATTCTGCAGGAGGAAACCTCTTTCCATACCCCCAGGTATGGGCTTTTCAGGGATACAACAAATAGCCCAAGCCAGACCCTTCTGTCTAACCCACTATATTTGTTCTACATAAAGAATGGTAGAAATGGCTTCCAACATTTGTAGCATCCCTGCTAGTCTGACTGCTTTTATAATGGTGATGGATGGACACTATTCAGTAAGGGTTATTGATCTATATCCCCTTATGTAATTTATGTATCGGATTTCTAAGAAGTTATGTTAAATGACATGGGAAAAGCAGTTTCCACACAGTCTGACCTGAAAAGCAGTTAGTGCACACAGAAGCCTGCTGCCAGATCCTGTGCTCTAGGGATAAGAGAACAACATTTCAGCCAAAGACACCTACAAGCAGTACACTGCTTACATCAAGGACTGGACTCAGAGACCTGAAAGGGGACAGAATTGCAGTCACATCCATAACAACCACCACTATTACCCTTCAATATGTTGAAGCTGAGAGGAAAATATTAAGCAGTTTGTCTACTCCCTTTTTTATGCGCACAGCAAATCTGCAACCATGCTCATCCATGTACGAGTCTTGTCAGAGGATTTGTCATAACATAATTACAATGGCTGGCACTGTTACTTCTAGCACCCTAAACAAAACTACATCTATATCAGCAGCTCATTACCTATCTCAAGAAGCAGGACTGATCAAAATTACATACAGGTACAATTCAACCATTATGCTCACTTAAATGCAATGACCAGTAATGTTTTTAAAATAAAGTGTTTACATTGTTTCCCTTTCTCTAGCTTCTTCTTTAATATCTTTATCATTTTCACATAGGGTAACTGCACTTCCTGCTACCTCTCCAATCTTACTGCATTTCTGTTGCCTCTCCTGTTACTTATTTTCTAGTGAATACATGTACTAGCTTCTGTTTTTTCTCTTTAATAGTTCAGCTTCCAAATGTGTCTTTTACTTCTTGCCTAAAACATTTTTTCTTTACAAGTAGAAAAAACAAGAAAGCTGTTGAAGGTTTAGCCCATTTTCTCACAGTGAAATGCTCAGGGATTTTTGAGGTTACCCGTTCTCCCTCTTATTGCAACTCTACAACTTTTAGGAGCATGAGATCCCCCAAAACCCCTCTCCCTCTCCATCCATCCCTCTCTGTCCTTCCCTCCCTGGGCTACTTACCCCGGAGATAAACAGTCACATAACCCTCAGAGCAGCCAGATGCCAGTTTTAGCATGAGAAAAAAAAACGGGATCGCAAACACACACACAAACATGCACCAAAGATCAGGACGCAAAGCACAGCAGGCTTGACCCCTGGCCTGCGAGTAACACGTTACCTGGAAAAAAACCTCTCGCACTTTGCTGGAGACTGCTGTCTTCACGCGACTACTGGGACAACGCGCAGACGATTTAAACAACATTAAAACTCGCTGCACAGCTCCTGCTCTGCAGCTTGGGAGAAAGGGGACAGGACAGCCAAGGAGACAGGGCCTCCTTGGCAGGACAGTCCCTGCACGCATCCTGAACAACAGTGGCACGCCGGTAGCCTCAAACTACCAACTGCTTCCCATCGGCACATGACTAATGATGTAATTCGAAACAGAAAGCCAAGCAACAGCTAGCTGGGATACCTCATCCACTTTCATCAAGGCCTCCTTTATGTTATCTTAAAGTTAAGAGATTTGGACAATTTATTACACTTGGAAAAAAAAAAAAAAAATTTGGATGAAAACCTACCACAGGCTCCTAAATGCCGCTGCTAAATGTTACAGCATACATTCATGATAACAGGCATTTCTGAAACCTGGTTCTTTCCTAAAGCTTTCCTCTCCCCCTTTGGTACGACCAGGCCCACGGTCCCTGCCCTTCCAGCCACCGCTGGAGAGCGGGGCCCTCCCCGAGCACCCGTCATTCACCTGTCAGCGGCAAGGAAACCAGCCACGGCGGCGGCGGCGGCAGCCCCTGCACGGTAAAACCCACCTCAGCCCGGGGCAGGCTCTGCCCGGCCCGGCTCCTTAGCCCCCCGGCCGGGACCGGGACGCTGCCTGCCCACCCAGCCCCGCCGGACAGGCACCACGTCCGACTCGGAGACGGCTGGGAGCGGCAGCGGCTCCTCTTCCCCCAGCACCGGGGCTCCCTGGGGGGCTCCGTTCACTGCCCGTGGGGGGATAAAAGCAGAGCCGTCCCCGCCAGAAGAGGGGTCGCGGCCGCGGTCTGACCGGCACGGGATGAGCCACGGCAAAGCCGGTCTGCGGCCGCAGGGACAGGGGCTGAGCAGCTGTAAACTTTCCCCGTTACGGAGGAGGAGGCAGGGCGGGCTCCCCCTCACCCCCGGCCAAGTAGCGACAACAACCGCCCGCCACCTTCCTCGCCCAACCGGCCGGAGGAGCCTCTTCTCCCCGGGGGGCTGCCGGCCGCCAGGCCTCCCCCGCCCCGGCCCGGCCCCGCCCCGGGATACCGGGCCTCCCCTCGCAGCGCCCC
>KZ505871.1:636938-659084 GCA_002844005.1 Limosa lapponica baueri | reverse complement strand
CAAGTCTTAACAGCTGTCGGGAGTCAGAAGACGTACAAGACTTCATACAAATGAAATTTAACATATAAGGGAAGCAATCAGTTCATTTTCAATGCCAGTAACATTCTGTATAAATACATTTGACCTGAAACAAAGTGAGAAAATTGATTGCTTTCATATTAAATGAGTCAAATTACTTAACAAGAAAAATACAGGTATCTGCAGCAATAATTTTAAGTGACAGTGTTTGAGTACTTACTCATTTTGAATGGCACTCAACTCAGATCTCTGACAGGAGTTAAGTGTTTCTAAATATGGCTAAGGGAAGCAAAGCTTTGGGTTAAAGTCCATGCTCCTCACTCAGTGACAAGTGTATAACTTGAGGAGTCCAGAGACCTGAACTCCCAGTTATTTACACACTGAGCTTCATAGATGGGTTGGGTTTTGTGTATGGTCTTAAAGACAGGCAGGTAATGAGCAGGGTTGAATGGGTCATATGATACTGAAATGGATTAATGTAGTCTGGTGGCTTCTTCTCTCTGGCTGGTAGGTTTAGAGTGGGGTTTGAAGAAACTTAGTTGGGTAGTGAAAACTGTCTGGGATGAGTTGTCTTTGCAGCCAGCTCTTGGTGAGACAAACATTTATTTGAACACATTGTCTTCACATATACTAATGGAGATTTAGGATTTGGGTAGTCACCAAAAATCTGAGACGTGGTATACATGTTAGCCTACATCCTTAACTCTAGCAATGAGTGTTAGGTATCCATTATCACAGACTGTGATACTCCTTCTACAAACACAAAATTATGATTTACGTATAACCCAAAAATTAAAGCTACAAATTAAATCATTCAGATTTAAAAGGCATGGATGAATGAGTGTCAGCATTATAATCCAGCTACTAAAATCAGATCTGTTCAGCTGGTTATGCTGTATGTGCCAGCCACTCCAATATTTGACTGGGAGACCACCTGGAAATTTTTGGTAGGGCATAAGCTAAGAAGCCAGGAAAGAATCATTCTGGACAAATCCTTGATGAAAGCTCAACCACAGATACTGAGTTATCCCACCATTTGCCTAAGCAGAACAGCATACTGCTTCCCTGTCCAGCTGGGGAAACACCAAATAAAATTAAGCCAAGTGAAAGTTCCAGATTGAAGACCTTTTCAAATGCCTTGAAGTGTATTAATTATAATGCACTTTCATCCCACTGTAGCCCGATATAGCCCATTGCCACAGTACTGTTTCCATATAGCACAACCTGATAGGTGCAAATGGCTTCATTTTGGAGAGATTTCCACTTTTCTTGCTGAACGTAGCAGACATAAAATCACATTTAGCTAAGAAATTAGCCAAGAAAATATCCAAAAGAATAAAAACGTTCAGATCCCTGGTCTAGTTCCCTAACGTCGCCATTCCATTTTGATGCTCTTGGTTAGCTTCCTGTCTTTGAACTCCTACCCTATGGGGCATGCTTTTACTGATCCCCTTGAAATATTTACTTGCTAGCCTACTCAGCTTCAAGACCATGGCTTTATAGCTGTAAAGTATAGCAATCCAACTACAAACAAAAGCATAAAATTAACTATTCTGTACTTGTTTGGCATGCTGACAACCAAATCAGCACCTATACTAGATGTCAATTTTACAAAAGTGTGATGTGTGCTGGTAAAGCAAAGTTTGGGCCCACAGCCTTGAGTGCTGAGACAAAAACGAGACAATCTCTCACTGTTTGGACCACCTGTCTGTGCTGGAAAGGTAAATGAGTGTTGACTAAAACCATATTAAACACAGCCTTGTATTCAGCATAAGTAGGCACTGTTGTATTTAATAGAAGACAAGTACTGGGAGATGTCTGCAGGCTTTATGGCAGGTTTGCCTAATAAATATCCTCCAGTTTCTGCAGCTTTTCTCATCTTTCCAAACAGGTCATGGATTAGGTATAGAAAGCCCTCAGAGCAGGGTAAGGCTTTATACCAAGAACTGCTGAGCTTCAGAGGGTGAGAGATGTGCAGGAGTAGAAGCAGCCAGTTGGGATGCACTCGGGAACTGCACAATGGTGACGTTTTGCCGACTCTGTCCTCGCTGTCTGCGATAACCCGCTGATTTAATTGCAGAGATCATTTACCAAAAGGAACCCAGTCCTTCACCCTTATGTCTGTTGAAGCCAAATTTTCTTCTTTTTCTTCATTTATCAATCACAGCATGTTTTATTCTAAAATTATGGGTGCCATAATACTGCCATTGCTAAATATATGCCAAGCCTTCTGACTCACCGTAAAAAATCCTCTTGTTTCTCATTGACCTCCCACCAAAGCTTCATTTTTAACTCATTTGTGAATCACTGTGGGCACTGAAACTCTTAACCTATTTCTCTCTCTGCACGCAGGAAGCCTGGGACCTTAAAGCAGGAATTTCATTTGTGCAGTAAAAGTATGGCTCAGTAATGTGGCTTGGTGTTAATATATCCATTGGCGGAACTGCACCTTAGCTAACACCTACGAAATGAAATGTACAAAGGTAGCAAAGAAAGTTCTGATTTAAGGAAGGTGAGCGTGTTCATAATATGACACACTCATCTATTTGAAATTTTACTTTTAAGCACTTCTCATTTTTCCCTCATAATGCACAGTCACTGATAAAATACTATTTTCAGTTTGGTAATAAGTTGTACTGATTTTTTTAATGGAAATTGTATGACTTAATTTTTATCTCGTCTTTAAGTATAAGCCTCACTTGAAGCAAACCCATAACTCCACAGGCTTCACAGGACCAACACGAAGGCAAAATTTGCTGAAGGAAAGCACAGAGTACATTAAGGGTACTCACTGGGAAAGGGTGAAATATAGTAGCAGATCCTTTATTGTGCATGAGAAGGAGGAAGGAAAGGTTCAGGTAGCATTCAGTATTGTACACGAGGAAGGAATAAATTTTACCCACTTGAAATGATCACACACCTCTTTCCCTACGCTATTGCAAAAAAAATTCTCACTCCTAAACTCAGACATATTTAAATACTTTGAAAGAGGCTATTACTTGACAGGCTGTGTGGGACAGAAGTGGGAATTTAGGCAGATAATGAGTAGTCTGAGAAAGAAAGCAGCAGACAGTTCCTTTCTTACTGGACAGGGAAAGCAGAGAACCACTTCCCCTTACAGTGAATAATCACTAGCAACTTGGTAACCAATTAATATCGTTCTACTTGACAATGTAGCAAATAATTAGGATTTAAAAGTATTAGTGTCTAATATGCTAGTATTCAAAAAGATAACAACAAGCATTGAATCTAGAATGGCTCTCTTAAGATCCCATGTTTCTACAGCACAGGAGTGATTTGGGTGCAAAATCTGCAACAAGCATGGCAACAGAAACACTGTTGGTGAACAATAATTTTCAGTTTTGTTAAAGGAAAGTGTCAAAAGACAGAAGGAAGATAGTTAATATGAAAGTGGGGAATCCTTCAGAGTATCTTTACCTTCTACCATTTTACTAGCTCTGATGAGCCCAGCTCACACTAGTGGGGCTCTGCTTTTACATTTCTGTGACCACATTGGCTTAAATGAAAGTACACCAAACAGGAACCTGCTTTTTGCTGCCGTCAAAAATAAAAGGCCATCTTCCTTTTCTGAGAAAATTTAACAAACACTTTTACTCCAGGATTGCATGGGCTTGGATGGAAAGAAGGGTCAATGTGGAAAATGGGTATGGGCTTCTTGGAACCCTGCATCTCCTTGTTACTGAAAGCCTGGAAGGATTTGCTATGAGGAACCATCATCACAAAACTCACTGCAATCTGCTTTAGCTCCCACAAAGGGTAAAATTTCTACAGTCAGAGGGAATAATTTCTTTGAATACTATCCTGTCTTGAAAGTTCCATTTCCAGCCAAGACAAGTGAGCGGCTGGCAGCTGAGAGCCTGCTATAGCAATGTCTGACCTCTCCTGACAGCTCCCCGCTCAGATTATTGCACCCAAAGGGCTGTGATGAGGCAAAGATGGCCACCTCTCCCAGGGGAAGGAACAAAGGGTGATCTAATGGTGCTGGGGTGACTCAGCTGCTTCTGCGCCTCTTTACGTACTCAGGACACACATCTGTGGAGCTGATGAAGTCACTTGAAGTCTGGCTCCCCTTTTCTTCTCTGTGAGAAAGCGGGTGCGTCTCCTCGCTGACTGCTCTGAGATGCTGAGATGCTCCCACCAGGAACAGTCCTGCTGTCATCCTTTTAGTGTGCAGCGCAGCCATTGGGGGACATTGTGAGGCGAGGTGGGCTGCTGTGCCAATAATAACCTTCTGCAGCTTTTTATGTCTTATATCCCACATGGAGCCATTGCCTCCCAAACATCTCTACTACTTACGTGACAAGTTGGACAACTGGATACGTATTTGCTTCAGCAGACCCAAAGTCTATAAAAAAGAGGTTGGGAGAACTCTGCCTTTTTATGTCTTGGATCTATTAGAAAGCATAGCCCTTAGAACTAGCACAGAGAAAACCGGAAAGCATTTTCCAAAGTCAAAACGAATTATTAAATCAGGAGGAATAGAGAATCACCTTTCAGTTATGAGCAGATCTATGCCTTGTCTACAACCATACTTGCTGTGAAATTAAATAAGAAGTGGATGGCTTCCCTTATTTCACGGGAAGGTAAATATAATAAGATGGGCCAGGACTTGTTTGATATGGAAGTTCACATCCTTTCTAATTAGGAGGCAAAGTTTATTTCCCAAGCTGCCACGAGGAGAAATACTTTCCAGAGATTCAGTAAGCCCTGCTGCAGAACCGAATATTCTGTTTAAAATGAAACCCCCAGCAGCTCCGTTGCTTCTGCTCGCACAGCCTCTGCTTTCCTTCCTTCCTTCCCTCCCCATCCTTCCCTCCTGCCCTTCTGCCACCTCTTCTAGAAAACCAACGCAGCTTCCCAAAGGGGTTGCCGGAGGCAGGACCCGGGGAGCCGAACGCTTGCTCTGCCGCAGGCGAGGGGGTGTTTCTCGGTCACGGCGGGCCGGGGCGGCGGGGGGCGGCTGGAGCGGGAGCGGTGCGCCGGTCGGTGGGAGCCGGGAGCGATGCGCGGGTCGGGGGGCTGTGGGAGCGGGAGCGATGCGGGGGTCCGACGGGTCGGGGGGCGGCGTGGGGCGGCTTGAGCGGGAACGATGCGCGGGTCGGGGGACGGCGTGAGCGGGAGCGATGCCTGGGTCCGGCGGGTCGGGGGGCGGCGTGAGCGGGAGCGATGCGCGGGTCCGGCGGCGGGGGGCGGCGTGAGCGGGAGGGGTGTGCGGGTCCGCCCCGGCACCCATTGGCTGGGCGGCGGCGGCCCGGGCTCGGTGTGTCCCCATAAAGGTGGCCGATCCAGCCGCTCGCCCGCCCGCCGCCGCCCCGCCATGCCCCCGCCGCCGCCCGCCCTGCCCTGGCTACTGGCCGCCTGCTGCCTCTGCGCCCTCCCGCGGGGCTCAGGTACGTCCCGCCCCCAGCACGGGGAGGGGGGGACACACACACACTCACACACAAGCGAACCCCCAAACCTTGGAAAGGGTCGAGGGGGGCCGGCGAGGCTGGGCTCCGAGGCGCCCCGCTGCATCTCGGCACAGCCGCGTCCCCCCCGCTGTGTCCCCGCAGGGTTCCCCCAGCCTTTCTGGCGCTCCAGGGACGGCGTGGACCTGCCCAAAAGCCAGGTATGTCCCCTTCGCCTTCCCCGGCAGCCCCTGGGAAAGCGGGGCGCGGTGGAGGTGTAGGGCAGAGCCGGTCCAGGAAAATGAGGTAGGAAATTGGCAACCGGCTGGAATTCTGCTGTGGAATCCCCCGGGGTGGGTGGTGAAGAGGGTAGGGAGGCTGAAGCCCTTTGCTGCGTGGGGAGGTGGATGGGACAGGAGCGGGCAGGGTTGTGATCCAGAATAGGATACCGGGCTCAGCAAACGCCAGGCGGGCTAATAACCAGCCGGTCCTGGCTCCCTGCGCTCAAATGCGGGTCCCAAGGGGGGAAAGCCCCGCTGTTAACGTCTGATCTTTACTTTTCAAAGCAACTGGCGCTGTGTTTCAGTCAGTGGATGGAACTGTCTAATCAACCCCAGGTAAATTGACTTTGGTAGTCTGTTTGATCTGCTGGGACTCTCTTTCAGCCGTACTAATTGCTGCATGTAACCCTGAGCATCGGTGGCTGCAGGTGGCAGAGCCTCCTCCGGAGAGCCGGCGGCTCTGGAGAGCAGGGCAAGTTTGCTGGTGTATGCGCTCTCCTCCCTGCAGAGCTAACTCGGTCCTAGACAAAGGAAAAAATGTGCTTTTCTTCCCATCACAGTGGTGGCACTGAACCAAGAAGTGCTGGTCGGTGCAATGGAAGGGTCCCGCCTGGTCCCAGCTCTGCGGTGGTGGGTGGATGGTGCTCAGAGGGGCGGGGAGCGAGGAGGAGGTTTCACAGCTCGCTTCTGCTGTGGTGTCTGCCCCAGAGCTTGCAAATACTTTAGACTACTGAGTAACTTTGAAAGACCAGCCTCACTGCATTTTATACCGAGCCCAAGGGTCATTTTCATTTTCAAAGCGGAGGGAAAATCTTTGTAGGATCAGCAATGACCTGGAAATTTTCAGCATTTTGTGCTGATTTCTTTTTCTTTTTTTTTTTTTTTGAAATCTTTTGGTTTTGTAGAACAGGACTGGTGGAAAATAGTTCCCAGAGCCAGTTGTTCAGGCGTCTTCCATTTTACTTGGAGCTGTAGTTATTTCTTGTCTAATGTGATTGCATACATCAGCAAATCCTTGTCTTGTGGCAGTGAGTATGGGACGATGTATTTCAGTATATGGCTAAAGATTATAGACTGAAATGCTTATAAATGAGATTGAGTGTAGATTAAATATGACAAAATCCACACCTATTTGTAGAACACTTAGATGTGTTTTAAATGGAAGAGGCAAATTTAGGTCTTTTTATAGCACAAGACTGTATTGTAGTCATTGGTAGTATCGTGTGTACTGTCCTCACACAAAATACTAGTCTTTCAGCTCATAGTAGCTTCACCAAGTCTTGCCCTGCTCTGAGTGGTTTTAGTGGAACCGTGTTCAATTTATGTTGCACTGGGATCAGTACCAAGCCTGTGGTCTGTCAAACTGTGTACTCCACATCCTATCTCTAAATGTATTAAAGTACTGTTTGGCTTTGCAGATCTCCAGCACTGTTTTGGATCTTTGTTATTCCATATTCAACAGCATGCATACAAATGAGGTAAGGTGTAATTGCTTCTTTTACTTCAAAGCGTCCCCTCCCTCCTTAAACTTAAAAAACAGCCCCTCCAAAACCAACTTTTTGATGTTTCTGTCCAAACAGTAATGTATAATCTAATATCATGGTTAGGAGATGTAGGAGAGTATATAGAATATTTTTTATTTCTCCTTAGTAGTTTGCTGGTAATTCTTAACTCCACTAAATTATTTATCAAACTGCTGGTTTTTTACCAATTCAGAGCTCAAGAACCAAAACATCCGCTTGTAGATGGGGGTCAGTATTTTAATCTGACCCTCACTTTTGAATAATAGAGGGTTAAATATGCTAAAAACATATGCAACTTTGAATCAACAGCATGCCGAATGGCTCATGCTGAACATGGAGGCATATGAGTTGCTTTACTGATTTTAATACTCTCCCTGAGCTTGTTTTTTGCAGATCTGAGTCAGATCCAAAAGATTAAGTTGAGGCGTTATTGACTATAGCTCTTCCTCATTGGTGTAGTCATATTAGGACTTAGCTCAATGTCAGTTCTACTTTATGTCACTTTCCTTTATTATCACCAGTTTATTAAGAGCCTTTCTCATAATATCCACTCAGCCCCTGGGTATGTTAAAAAGGCAATTTACTTGTGGAGTTTGAGTCCTCTGTTTTTTGAAATCATGAGTAGAAGCTTCAAGACAATAATAGAATGTATTTTGACATGTATTTCTGTATCTCTTCCTGCCAATGTCTTTAGCTTATTATAATTCCAAGCATGCTTTCCTAAAGCTGCCATGAAACTCTACAATACAGAAGTTGAGTCTATAAAAAATTCTAGCATTTCAGTCTTAAATGTCTAATAAATGTTTGGAGTTCAGTATTGATTCCTATACTTCTGCAGTTTAGCTAATGAGGGGACATCAAGAAACATCAGGTAACTTTGGAACGGAGCTCTATTCCTGGTTACCACTTCACGTACTAACTTTGCAAAAAGAAGTCACCCTCTCATAAGTGTCCTCAAGGTTGGGAGCTGGATCTCATACAATATCCTTTCAAGAGACACGACTAATATCAGCTACATATCTGCAATATGATTTCTCACTGTTGTCTGATTAAGTGGTGGATCAAATCTAAATGTGAGATGTAGAAAAAAGAGCTATGCAAAAAGTACAGATTTTTTACCCATCTGGTCAAATCTCTTATAACATGAAGTTGTACTTTCTTAGCCCGTGTAGAATCTTGAGAAGACACTGCAAACACAACTCTGTACATAGTACACCCAATGAAACAGTTACAAAATCCTACTGATTTGAGCTGGACTTCAGCTTCTGCATGATCCCATATTTGTGTGGATTTCTAAAAACATTTTGATTCAGTCACAGTTACAGGTTGTGTAAAGAAGGTAGATGGTGTTTCAGGAGAAGGAGTGATGCCTCAGCACTATGAAAGGCAAAGTCAATGGCAATTTTACCATTAATGGGACTTGAACTCCATCTGGAGAACTTAAAATCATTTGGGAGAGCTAACAGATTATTTGGTTTCAATGTCCGATCTTTGGGTAAATTTTGCAGGTGGCACTTTCAAAGGAATCAAAAAGGACTAAATATCTAAACCCAACAACATCACAATCACCTCCATAAAGTGAAATTTCCATCCTAAAGTCAAGCCAATTAGAAGCTCTGTTTTTACCATGTTTTTTTCCACAGAGTAAACTTTAATCTGTTGTAAATTAGCTAGGATATTGAAACTGCAGGGTAAATCAAGTCATGGGTCAGTCTGTCTTTGATAGATATGTAGGAATCATTTCGGAACAAAACTAGCCTTCACAGTATCTCTTTGTTGTAGTCTCCTCTTTTGCATCCTTGATCAAGCAAGCACTTTTTTCCTTCCACAGCATTTCATAGCCCTGGAAGTCGATGCCAGTTGCTCTATAAATCATTGCATTGATGCTTGAACCAAGAATAGTTTAACAAGAAGAAATCCTCATCTCATACCCTGAATCTTGATTCCCTCTTGTATATTTTGTCTTTTTAAATGCCTCCTCTCCAGTTTCCCATCCACGTGTTTTTCCTGTGTTCTCCTCCCCTGTCTTCATACCCTTGCTCATTAGATGTGCTGGTTTTTCAAGCCCGCCCCAGGTATCTAAACCCGTTCACTGATGTAGCGGTGTCTGTGGCACACAGAGCTGTCCCCAGCTGGGATCAGGCAGCCGTGGGGCAGGCAGGAGGGCTCCCAGACCAGAGGTACCAGACTGCAGGTTCAGAGCTTTGATAGACTCCAAGCTCAGTCTGCTCCCATGAAGTCACGCGGAAGTTTCTATTCCTTGATGTAAGGCCGAGTAGCAAAATGAGCAATTTCCTGAAGCATAAAGGGTGCAGGGGAAAGCTTAAAACCAGCAATCATGCCTGGGTTAAAACCAAGGGCAGTCTGAAAGGTGGAGAGCAGCCACATTTTAACAAGGTAAGAGCTATCAGTACAATTCAAGCCTGAGGAATGGAGCTGCTGCATCCACTCCATCCACTCTGCTTCACCTCCCAGAGCGTGGCTGTGCTTTGCTGTACAGCGAGGGAGGCGTGTTGAACGATGGTAACGAATGGGGTAACCCTGATTTAAAATCAATCTTTAAAAAGATTCATTTGCTACTGTTCTTGTGTCTGTCTGTGGTGCGTAATACTCTCTCCTTTCTCACATGGGGTAGAGATGGAGTCTTATCAGTGATGGAGGATTACTGTAACAAACCAAAGGAATGACAGCATCTTGATTAACTTGCACTGTTTACTTGCAGGAATCACAGATTGCTGCTGCAAAGTTTACAAAGAAGGTATGTAAATGTGAAGACAAGCGAGTAGCAACGGACAGGAAAGGATGACCCTTTCCCTATACCTTTTGCTGCTTTTTTTGGAAGTCAGCTTGGTTGGTTTATTTCCGTGGTTGGGAAGTGAGCTGTGCTGACCCTGCTTCTGCAAAGCAATCCACCATGTGTAAAGTTTTTATACAATTTTTTTCTAAAGCCCGTGAATCTTTAATTATGGCAATTTACTATATTTACACTAGACAGAATGGATTGTTCTTGCCAATGCCCTTTGGGTATTAATTTTTAATCAGCATTCCAGATGAATGGGCATTGGGGACTATCAACATCTTGTTGTTTGCATGCTGCTGAAAAAGGCCCTGAATTATTGATATTCTGATGGAATGACACTGAAACTTGTCAACAGATCTATGGAACCGAGTTTAAAGTATTTTGTTACTGTGTTGTTTTGTCTTTTTTTACAGGATAGTCATGGGACTCTGGGACGGCCTTTTTTCCTTTTCAGGGTATCTGAGTTTTACTTTTTAAAGATTCTGAATCACAGACAATGTTGTATATCCATAGGCAAGCAGCTGTTTCCCTTCACAAATTCTTACTGCACTGGTTTTGAGTAGAGGTCAAAAATCCCTTGCTTGAAAGCATAGAAAACCAGTTGCTTAAAAAGCTCTGGTTAAACTAAAACACAACAAGATAATGAGATCTGGGGTAATAATGGATTAAACACTTTTTTATTTGAAGATGTGACTCTGCAAATGTTTTCATCTTGAGCCAAGTCATCCAAAGACAAAGATAGTATGCGGCTTGTATCTCTAAGACTGCCGAGGTGCATTGGTACTAAATTTACCAGATAAAACATGTTTGTGAGCTGAATGCCCACTTGGTCTGAAAGGTCTGGCCAGTAAGTGATGGCACGCTGCACAACAGGGTGAAAACCCAAAGCAAAATTCTGGACACCATCATCACTTCTCTCATCTTTTTCACCCATTGTCTTGCTGAACTATGGCACAGTCTAACGTAGAATATGCTGGTTTAGACACACTCTGAGATTAACAACAAACTAGTTTTTAGGAATATTTCCAACACATCATTAAAAAAAAAGAAAGTTATAAAGTAGGTGGTAGCAAGTAACCAGAGTCCCAATTCAGCTGTCATTTACATTTTATTTTACTTAAAGCGTGTCCAGCCATGTACTTTCAGTGCTGGTATTTATATGCTCTTTCTGAGGTGTCTACATAGTACCCCAATGAATTGGGACCAGGACCCTTAATATTTAAATAATTAAAGCCAGACTGTTTAGCTGTTTGGGCAGAGGCTGAATGAATATTTCTCAGATTCAAAGGCAAAACCCACCCTGCATGGATCCCCTGCTATTTGACTTGTCCCTTTAAAGGAAATCTTACTGCAGCCTTCTTATATACTCTGTCCGCATGGTGGGAGATGTATTTTTCTGTGCTTATAAATATGGCATCTAATACTTCTGCACAAACGTCTAATTACTGTATTTTTCAGCCTCGAAACGGAAGAACTATCGAAGGCAGTGGTAAGTAGGCATCCAAAAGTGACAAGAATTTGTTCATTTTTTTTTCAATAATGATGATCCTCATGACAGAAGGAATTACTGAGAAGTAGTACAAATCTAGTACAAAACTAGATACCCAGGTGGACGTTTCATATGGTCACTAGGAGGGGAGATGTCTGGGCAGAAATGCTATTTTTTTAATGCTCGGAGACTTACAGTGTACTCTCTTGAAAAAAGGATTGTTTCCTTTTCCCTTTAATATTGATTAAGGAGGAACTTTCATCCTCTGCAAAATGATAGAAATGCTACAGAGATTATAAAGATTAAAAACAGGGTGTAAATTGTACTTGGAACACAAAAGCTGGGCTCCTCTCCTTTCCAAGAGACTTCCAGTCTAATACAGATCTCTGCACACAGGTGGGAGTCATCCTCACATGAGAATTAGGACCTGTTTTGGGGTAAACATTAACTAGAAAGAGCAGGGGTGGGGATGTAAGGAAGGAAGACAGTGAGATCTAATAATATTACCTAGCACTTGCATATCCTTGAAACTTGCGTATCTTTGAAAGTGTCTATTAAAGGTCTTAGTGAGCTTTAATGGGAAATAGACGATGTTTATGTGTCCCCTCTTTCAGTCTCTCTTCTTCTGGTCTTTTACCTCACAATAATAGACCAGCATTTTCTGCTTGTAAGCAGAATATAAGAATTACTTCCAGGTGTAGACTGAAAGGGTTGGGTTTTTTGGGATGGGACAGAAGGATGGGAAAGAAAAACGGCAAAGAAAATGCAAGCAAAGAATACCTTTGCTGTATACTCAGGATTAAACCATTTTGGAATAAAAGGAACCAAAGACTTGGGAGAGTGTTGTAGAGCAGCATCGTTACTTGCTTGCGCTGTTCTTAGGCACAGCCCTGGGCATCCGTTGCTTCTCATGGATGAAAGGAAGATAAGGAGCTAGATGGATCTCTGGTTTGAGCCAGTGCAGCTGGTCTTGTGTTGTTAGGTACACACAAGTGTGCAGGAAATGTTTCATAGCTAGGAAACCTGTAGGGACAGGTAGTGCTGCCCAGACCTGTTTAGAAAAACTGGAAGCGTGAGCTGACAACCACTAAAATAAGCCAAACTGAGAGAGAGTCCCTTTGGGTTTGGGCAAAACAGTTCAGAAATGATTAGAATAAACTTGCTTCACAGTACTCTGTGTGAAGTACTCTGCTGTTAGCAGAATTGTTATCCTATCCAATGGATCTCATTAAATGGCTAGAGTAGAAGCCACTGCTCTATAATGATGCCCTAGCCTTATACATAGCAGTAAATTTTACCCTCAGCCAACCCGGCTGCAAGATGCATGCCATGCCTCCACCCCCTGAAAGAAGGACCGTGGAGTTAAGACACGGTGGAAAGAGAACTGTGTGAGGAAGGAGGATTCATGTTTGAATACAAATAACAGACCTGGGCAGTTACCTAAACCTCCAAACTCTCATGCCTCTTAATCTTCCAGTGCTAGAATTTGAAGCTATTTCATTTCTAACTTTGGGAAGGACCAGACATACATAACTGAATGCGAAGTCATATTCAGATCAACATCTCAACATAAAATATGATATTGTCTTAATTTGTTTCAGAGTACCATGGAATATGAAGTTCATGGGTCAATTTACCAGCTTGATGACTTGGTTTATGCAAAGAAAAGAGACTTCCCATTGCACTGGTCATCTGTTATGTGACTCAGTTGTCTGGAATTTGCTGTTCCATGTAATAAACTTGCAATGATTAATTCTTCTTCTTGTCCTTTTTTTATTGAAGCAGGTACTAGATTTCACTGGGTTGTAGTGTAGCATTGCCTGTATCCAACTGTAATCAAACGAAATCAATCATCTGAATATTCTTTTCAAACCCATGAGTGCATTTTATATTTATAACATCTTTTTTAATAACGTCATGAATGATAAGCTTGCCCTTTTGACTAGATCAATATATTTCCCCAACACTTCAGAATATGCATCCCTAACAGATATTGTAAGATAATAAGATACTAAAATCTCATGGTCATTTTAATGATTTAATTCTTATTTTGCATAACAAAGAGGTCGAGTATGATAACTGATGAATCCAAAGCACTGTGAAAGAAGTGGAACAAGTACTATCATTATACACAGGCACTATTTCATCAGATGATGTACTTTTTTCAGCCTTGCCTTACTGGCTCTCGTAAAGCACAAGCGAGTCACTTATGAGACATATTCTGAACATCTGCCCTTTTTACTGAAATCATGCATTTAAACCCACGGTGCAGCCAATTGCGCTTACACTGTATGGAGCGGGGTGATGTGTTTTGGTGGGTGGGGACATTTATGGGCAGAAAACTGACAGTACTAAGCAGTTATTTCCTTAGGAAGAAAAGAGCATAATAAAAGTCAGGGTCTGGGGATACACACTAGGTTGGGATTCCTCAACACAGTGTTCCACAGCATTGGCTTCCTCAAGCCCTTCCTTGGCTACTCAGTTCGAGTACCATGGCATGGTACTATCTCAGTTATGCTGTCACAGCCACATGTGAACTGGATTTGGGACTTCTATCTTAAAGAAAAACCTCAAAACAACAACAAAACTGAAAAACCTGTAGGGGGGAGGGTAGGAGTTTTTGACTGGATTTGGGCTGTATTAACAGAATTTTGGCTGGTAGATAGAGGGAAGTGATGAGTTATTTGGCAACTGTTAGACCACATCTAGGGTAGAGTGTCCAGGTTTTGGCTGCACAATTCAGGAAGGTTGTGGACAAACTGGAGATAGCTGATGGAAGGACTCCAAGGTGGTGGGGACTGGAGCACTTGCCCTGGGAGGAGATGCAGGGGCAACTGGACTGGTTCAGCCTGGAGGAGGGATGCCTTCAGGGGCACTTAACAGTCTCTACAGTGCCTATGTGGGGTCATCAAGTAGACAGACAGGCATCTCACAGTGTTGTCCTCACAAGTAGCAAGAGGCATAAATTGAAGCAAGACAGGTTGAGACATCCAGGCAGTGCGACAGGTCATCCGGAGAGGTCGTGCTATCCAGTCCTTAGAGATTTTCAAGACCAGAATAGACAAAACCTGGACTGAATTCCTGTTTGGGACCAGAATAGAGACCTCCAGAGGTCCCTACCAGCCTCAGTTATTCTGTGACATGAGTACAATTTCATGCTACATATTTCAGCCTCTAGCAGGGTCAAGTCTGGCTGAACTGTAGCTCTTGTGCCTCCACCTGAGCAGAGAGTGCTGGTGGGGTGGGGGGTCCTCAGGGAGGCTGCTCAGGGCAATTAAGGCCTATTTTTGCCCTTATGGCACATGGAAAGACTACCAAAGAGATGCTAACTCCTCTGGCTCCTCAAGTATTTGGAGGCAGCTGGGGTGCCTCTCTGGATGAAACAGCTAAGCCAAATGCAAGTGATGGGGATGTGTTGGGGCCATGGAGAACATCTGGAAGATTGATCAAGACTGATTTTGGAGTCCTTCTGAGCATGTTGCAGATCAAGCAAAACTTGATCAGAAATAAGATTACATTGCTTTAAGAATAAGATTGTTTTGAGCTGGCTGGACAGAGGAGAAAAAAACCATTGTGTGTGTCTGTGAAGGTCAGGCTGGAAAACCACCTGGAGGAGTGTGTGTAGAATGATGTGGCTGAAGACAGTCGCATTCCGTGAGAATGAGAGTGCTCACCCTGTTTGGCAAAACAGCTCAGAAACTAGCTCTGTATATATGGCTTTGTGTATGTGAATAAAGTGCTCTTATGCTTCTGCTTTTGCTGCTGCTTCTGCGTCTGCTTATTGCATACAATTGCATTCTGATCAATCATCGCTGCAGGGATGCACCACGGTAATGTAAATAAATACGAGGTAATGATACAAAAGCACAGCAATGGCACTTCTGGCCTGTTTCATCTCAGGGGCCAAAGCTGTACACTATCAAGTTTTGCTCAGTTCTGCATAAATATTTGTACTGGTTTTGGCTGGGATAGAGTTAATTTTCTTCATAGCAGGTTGTATGGTGCTGTGTTTTGGATCTGTGACCAAACCACTACTGATAACACAGGGATGTCTTAGCTGTTGCTGAGCAGTGCTCCCACAGCCTTGAGGCCTTTTCTGTTTCTCACCCCACCAGCGAGCAGGCTGGGGCTGCACAAGAAGCTGGGAGGGGACACAGCCGGGACAGCTGACCCCAAATGAGCAGAGGGTTCTCCCACACCATATGACATTGTGCTCAGCAATAAAAGCTGGGGAAAGGAGGAGAAAAGGGGGACGTTTGGAGTGATGGCATTTGTCTTCTCAAGTCACTGTTGAGCATGATGGAGCCCGGCTTTCCTGGGGATGGCTGAACACCTGCCTGCAGATGGGAAGCAGTGAATGAATTCCTTGTTCTGCTTTGCTTTCCTTGTTAAACTGTCTTTCTCTCAACTCACAAGTTTTCCCACTTTTACCCTTCCAGTTCTCTCCCCTGTTCCACCAGGGGGAAGTGAGCGAGCAGCTGCGTGGGGTTGAGCTGCCGGCTGGGCTTAACCCGCAGCAATACTGTACCACACGCTGTGCTCTCATGATCAGTGGTGGCTTCCTCCACCCACAGCAGGTTTCTAGAGTAACATCTATCTGGGCTTTGAAACTGGTGAAATAAGACTGATAAATAGGTGGTAATTTTCAGGTGAGGAACTAGCTTAGTTTCCTCAGCCATATTTCTGTAATAAGTGTGGCTCCTCTGTAAAATGGACAGGAGAGCTCTTGTTCACTGCTTGGTGAAAAACCCTTGCTCCCTGGAGCAACACAAACATCACCTGCAGAACAGGAAAGATTAATAATTAAATGTAAAGGTCATCCCTGGCCTGAAACTCTTTCTGAACATCCTATTGCAAAACCCACAGCAGAAATTGAGGAGCGCAGACACAGGTGACAAAAGCAATTAGAAGCGCAGAAAAATTTCTGCAAGAAAAAGAAGTGAAAGCTCAATTCCCATTGTCATCAGGAGATAAAAGAAACAGAGAGTGACATGATGAGGTATACACAGTATTGAGTGTGTTTAGAAGAGTAAATCTGATGCTTATCCATCCTCTTGTAATAAAAAGGAGCAAGGAGGGAGACTAAATTACACTGAGAGGCAATACATTTAAGCTGCAAAAGGGGAATTTTTTTTCTAACAATCAACCCCTGAAACCAGTTGCCACAGCTTAGAGCAAGCAGTTAGAGGCAAAGGCAGGCATGTTCAGGAGAACACACCTTCATGCCACCTAAAAAATCACTTTAAGCTGCCCTGGGACCTCTTGCCTTAAAAGCCTGGCCCGCTGGAGCTGGCGCAGCCAGGCATTGCTCAGCAGAGTGCACAGCAAGGGACCTGGAAATGTGTCCCCCAGCCTCACATCGTGCTGCTCACCAAAGAGCCAGAGCATGAAGCATGAGAGAAAAAATATCTTGGTGCTTTACTTCACTTTCTCCGGTCCCTTTGTGCTCCAGTGCCTCGGGCAGCCTCACTCCCTTCTCGGCTCCCACAGGGAAGAGCACACTTACTAAATCTCCAGGCGATGGCAAGCTGGGAGGGACGGCAAGTGCTGGAGGACAGAGTCAGCATTCAGAATGGTCTTGGCAAAGATACATCTGGAAAAAATATGTAGGGCTCGCTGAGGCTGGAAGGAAGGTATCACACCTTTGCAGCTCAAACCAGTATCAACCAGTTGCAGCTCTGCAGCAAAGGGGAGCTGCAAACTTTAGACACTCAAATATCACAGTGTTGGGGAGAACACAAAAATAGGATGTGGAATGACTAAGAAGCTGTAGAGACTCTGAGGTGGAAGGTATTGCACTAGGGATTGTAGGGAAGACTTCACGTACAGAGTAGCACTGGAGAAGAAAGAGGAGGACCAACAGCAGAGAGCCCAGCAGAGAGGAAAGGCAGAAGTTAAGGAAAGCTGGGACCCTGAATGAAGTGAAGTTAGTTTTCAAGAAGGAAAGTTTGAAGAGGGGAATGATAAAATGCTTAATTTTAAGCTTACCACTCCTGGCAGTATCTGCCATGCCCAGTGGATAGATACTGCCAGGAGACTTAAGCTTCAAATGAAGAAAGATTCACATTAAGTCTGACAATCAGGAGAATGAAGCACTGACTGATAGGCAGAGTTACCTTTTCTTAGTCCTAAAAATTCTCTGACACCTTACACCTCACACCTCACTTGGACTCTAAGTTACAAAAGTCCCAGCTCTGAAATAACCGCAAGCAACTTTTTCTCAGTGTTACATCATGGTGCAATGTTCATTCCTAATTATGTTTCATTTAATGAAAGATTAGTACCATTGTTTTTCTGAATAACTAGCATACTTCAGACAGAAATTGCTCTTGCTGCTTCTGGAGAAGTGGAAGATTCAGTCCTAGAGAGCCCAGCACTTACACTTTACATACTTTTATCTCTTGGTAACACTTGTCACACTAACAGCTGTGACAAGTGGCACCTAACTCCCAGAGCCGTACGTGCCCGGAGCTGCAGGGCAGCCCTGGGAAGGACATGCTTTTTGCTTCTGGAACACTTGCATAAAATGAGAGAAAACATGCCAGCATGTTAAAGGAAACATATGTGTCACTGAAAAAATGGAAAAGCCCATTCGTGACCTGCAAACCCAGACTGCACACAAACTGGAGCTCTTTGAAAATGTGATGAGAGGGTTTAAGTGAGTGACAGTGAAGACTGACAAACAGCCAGTGAGATAACTGCCATGTATGCATGACATGAAATACCATCTAGGAACTAAAATCACACCAGCTGACTGCTCGTCTCATCTTCACAGTTCTCAGCAGGTAATGGGACAGAAGTAGCTGCAGAAATTCCAAATCTACCTGCTGGAGATTTAAAACCATTTGCTTAACGTAGCCAGCTGGGCAGACGACAGGCAGCCGCTTGACAGGTCGGCCAAAAGCTGCCAGCGCCCTGTTCCCGCTTTCCTAGTGCAGGCAAAGCTGCCAAATGAACTGCAGCTACAAGATGGATATGCTTATTGTTCTAAACACAGCCACAAACTGTTGATTTCTTTGCGGGGATCTTAGAGTCGAGCAGCGACTGTTGGATCTCTACTGGCAGCCAAAACAGATGCTGATGTGGAGATCGGTCTGCAGACTTGTCTTGTCTGTTCCAGACGACTCACACATTGAAATTGCCACCGCTCTACCTTATTAAACATGTCAAAAGGATGTGTTTGACCAGTTTGGACTGCATAAACTGTCTTAATCTATACATCAATCACCCTGATAGATTTCTGCACTGAACAACTAGAAGTAGCTGCTAAGTATTCTTCTCCAGTCATTTCTGGATCTGCTTTTTCCACAGTGCAGGAACAAAAATGTGACTGATCTCATAGCTGGTTATGATTCACCATCTAAAATTTTGTCATTTCTCTCAGGCAAAGAGCCTTGTACACCAAATATCGATGTATTAGCCTTAAACCTGCTGAGAGATCAATAGAAAAGGTCTGAAGGAGAACATACGGCAAACTTGAAAGAAAAAAGTTTTTAATATTTTTAGCACAAAGCCTCTGCACCCAGAGCTTTCTATACAGCAGTTCAGGTCATGCCTGCTGAATTACTGGGGGGGGGGGGGATGCATGCACATAAAAACACATGCTTCTGGAGTATAGCTACCCAAACATCAACCAGCAAAAGACCTAAACATGGACTAAAACTTCCAACAGAAACGGCAAAAATGCAGAACACACGTAACTATCTTGGAGCACAAAGAACAAAGGTCACACAGTCATAAAAAAAGTAACAAAAAGTAGTCAGAAAAGTAGCAAAATCCAGGAGCCTCATTCAGCATAGGGTAGAGCTCATACTTCTCATGACTCCAGAGTGCAAGAATGTGCCGCAGCCACCCACCCTGCTGAGCAGCGTGGCCTCTCCAGGGACTACACCAGAGACTCTGCTACATAAACAAACACCAAAAATAGCCTTTGGTTATAACTTGGTAGTCTTATACCACATCTTTCCCTTCATTTCCACATCTGCACATAGAGTTCCACAGACTGTGTATAATCTAAAATAACCCAAAGTCACTATTTTGTGACTTGCAATGGAGCCCACACTTGACTCCCAAGAGGACACGGGTGTTTAGCATTGCAATCTTGGGACCGGTCAGCAGAGGGCAACGCCAATATGAAACTTGTGATGCTGGAAGCGGAGGCAGGCTGGGTGCCACCGGGCTCTGCCGAGACGCGGCCGCTGGTGCCCTGTGCTTGATCTGCTCCTGACTCACGTAAGGAATGAGTTCAGACTTTGTACTCACCTGGACAAAGCTCACCGGGGCCATAACTTGGGATGATTCCTCTCCTTACAAAGAAAGTGAAGGTAACAGGAGATGGCAAGCTTACAAACACACAAATCTCAGCGCGGAGTGAACTGCAGGCACTCTGCCCAACTGGGACATCCATCAGCAGCATCAGTCCTCTAGGCTGGTAGAAGAACAAGAGCTTTTCCAGGCATCATTTCACCTCCATGCTTCCATCTGCCCACAGCTTCATTGAATTGTGGAGTACCATGTACACACATTTTCTAATGCGTGTTATTGAAAACATCTGTTTTCCTTGACAGACAATTGCACCATTCCACAATTGAGTTAGGAAAGTAACACTACATCAAGACAAACGTGTTTTGCAGCGCTGGTAACAAGAGAGGTGCCAGAGGAGCTTTGTTTCAAAATTTTTCATTGCTTTGCTTTACAACTAAGTCACATACCAGCTTTGGCTACAGATGATTAGACATAAGCTGAAATCCGTAGCATGGGATGTGACAGAACTAGTCATGCACAAAACTACTATGCAATTAATGTCTTGATTTACCAAAGTAAACGAGCACTTCTGTGATCAACAGAACTAGCAAAGTTATTTCTATCAGATTTGTACTTTGAGGAGGAACTCCTATATTGTATTTCATTAAATACATTATCATTTCATTAGTATAATTTCATGCTGTGGCCCTTATTTCTGTTGGGACATACATTGGAGGTCTACCCTTTTCCATGTAACTGGTAGGAATCAGCTTGTGGTTTCAGCTCTCCATCATATTTGCCTAGAGCGGCTCGGCAGATTCAGAAGTTAACAGATGAGGACAGATGGATTAGAAAGTAAATGGTGTACTGCCAGAAATGTTTTCTTCTTAGGAGAAAAGCCAAAAACTGAAGGGAGTAAGGCAGCTGAGTAGGGAGTACATAAAATGGGAAATTGGATGTCCGAGCTTTAGTTCTGGCTCTCTTGATATATAATGGTAACCCTACACTTCACCAAACCACTTAAGGGCATGATTTCCATACTTACCAAGAACTTTGTTGAACAGGGGTTTATCTGTGGGTATAAAGTCAAGCATGTGCACTACCAAAATGGCATCTTTCCACCTGACTCAGCTTCCCTCTTCGTGAAACAAGGGTATGGTTACTTAGCCTCAAAGTTTTGCTATTATACCCAGTTATTTTCTGTTCAGAAATAGCTTCAAAATCCTCAAGAGTGTCTATTAATCAACATGGGTAAAACTCTGACCTTCCAAGGAAGCCAAATGTTTATGATCTAGATATGTGTCAAAATTTGTTCCCAATCACTATGTCTAGAATAAATAATGATATTAATTACTGTAATAGTCATACTTGTTCCCAGAGTTTACCTTCCAATCAAATGAGAGAATTTATTCTGACATTTAAATTTATCCTCAAATAAAAGCTGTTGTCTTATTACCTTAATGCATCATTATTTCTCAATGTAATTAGCCCTGCTCCAGTAAATGTTTAAGTATTCCTCAGTGTACGTTTTACAAAACTAGGTGCCAAAGCCCAGTTCTGCATTCATCCCATTTAGACCGGTAACACCTCTAATGAAAAAAAAAAACAACTTTTCTCCTTGTTCTATCCCCAGGTTTCTGAGTATCTATCATTTCTCCGCTGATGTGTTACAAGGCAGCAGTGAAGTGTCATAACTGCGTTTGTTTCCTCTTTGGCAACAGGCGTTTGATCTCTTGGTGGCCCCTGCCATGGCTGGTACAAAGCTTAATGAGCTGCATTCACTTTTAACAGGTGCCGTGGAAGGAACAATATGTCTGGAAAATATCAGTGGTTCTGTTGAGTAGGCAATGGGACAGCAGGTATAAATGCACAGCCAGGATGGCTGGAAAGTATCCTGACATTCATCTTGCTTGACAACCTTTATACCATAAACGAAAGAACATCACCCAGCAATTCCTGCCACGAAGGGAATTATTCTTTGTTTTGCTTTATTCTATCAGGAAACGCTACTTCACACAATAAATTTTACGTTCACTTCCTGCTGATATTTATGCTGCTCTTTCCTTCACTGGATATGTCTCTCTATTTTTACAGCATTTTGATCTCTGTTCTCCCATTTCATTGTTTCTTACCACTTAGCCACATTTCTCCCAACAACTGTTTCAACTTTAGCCCTTCCTCCTCCGTTTGTCCTGGCATGGAGTGTCCTGGTACAGACAAAGGAGGCAAAGGGTATGCTCTGAGGAGAAACATGCTGTGAAGCAGGTGCCAGACCAAGTTTCCTTTCAGAGGAACTGGAGATAGCTAATGTAGTGAAAGTAAGTTAAAACCCCCTGGATGTGGAAGAGTCATTTTATTTTTTCAAAAATTACAAAAATGACTA
>KZ505871.1:621605-632573 GCA_002844005.1 Limosa lapponica baueri | reverse complement strand
TTAAAAAAAAAAAAAAAAACCTTGACACATGAGCCCAGCAGCAGCTTGTTTTGCAGCAGGTGCCGTAAGCAGCTGTATTGACATAGCAGCGGGAACGGTGCAGCATGGCAGGAGCCGCACAAACCCATGCTGCTGCAAGGCGCCCATGCTGCGGGCAGCTGGCTCAGACAGGGCAGGAGCAAGCCTCTGAGCCAACACAGCATGAAACATAACCATCAGCCCGATGGGAAACAGGGGACTGTTTTTCTTCAAACACAGCTCATACAGTCAGTGTTGATTGAAACTGCTGTAGAAAAACATGCAGCAGCCCCATGAGGAGCTGCTCTTGCTTTCCAAGACAGCAGCTTGGAGGGTTTGGGTTTATGGTGCAGGTCAGCACTTCAGCACTGTTTCACCCTCTAGATTTCTAGCCAAAAGTTGCCATGTTTACACAGGTAAAAATGGCTGTTCTTATAGCTGCCCTCAAAACAACATTTGCCTACTACCCACACTATAAATCACTTATCTTCAGTGCCTATAGCATCCAGTTATATGGGGACTGACCCAATACCAACACTCTCCTCTCTTTATCTTCTCATAGCATGGCCCCTAGTAGACGTTCACAGCTTACACACAAGCTAGAGGCTTCACATACAGAAAGTCCTCTGGCTACAGTCCTGCAATACCTCTTTCCTAACTTCTTGCCCTTCATTTGCATTTGCTAGCCTGCCTATACCTTTGGGTGAGCTCTCTGCAGCCCACTCTTCAAAAGGTCCCAACTGTCACAAGGTCAAAAAGCTAGTGAGATAATTGAGGCACACTAGAGAATACAGATTACTGTGCACATAATACAGACTACTATGGGGCAGATATGGGAAACAGAGGTTCCCAAACCTTGGGCTACTAGTCAGTCTTGAGGCAGTTCTCTCAATAGCCTTTTTACTTAGCTGGATTAACATATCTGAAGCTGGTGGACACTAGGGTCTTCCTGTTTTGTGTTACAAATAGAATTCACACACCTAATAACGCACTTACAAACCTCTTTCTTAAGTTTGAGTGGCAATCTCCTGGTGAAGCTGTTAAACAAAATCTTCTGCAGCACAGCAAGCAGATTAACACTAGTGTGTCCACCATAATGTTACAATCCAGAGGACAAATCTAGTAGTGTCTAGGTAGCCTTTGAAGCTAAGCAGGTGGAAGATAAGAGTTTTGGAAGGTCCTGGAAAAGACCACTTCCTAGGTTGGCTTTTAACACACAGGTTTCCTTGATCTAGATCCTAATGGAATCAGTCTTAAAGCAGTTAAGAAGATTCTCAGTACCAGAGAGGTAGAAATTATATTTGGATTTATTTTTAAGAAGAGTTTCTAGAAGATCTTTAAGGCTCAAGCACTGACAAGTTTTATATACTGTCTGTAGAAGAGTCCTTGGATGGCACTCCATCAATGCAGAAACTCAGAGGACAATTCCAACATCACCTTTGGACCAAGTTGTGTGGAGTGACACTATGAAGTTACAGCACAGCCCTACCACCATATCGCAGCATTAGAGAAGATAAATCATGAGCTTTACTATCATAAGGTAGTGCAGTTTAAGTTTCTCAGATATATCCACTTATCCTGAAAAATTAACTCTGAACATGATGAGGTCTGGAGTGGTCAGATGAAGCAGACTCCTATACATACTGAATAAGGAGATTCCAGCTATGCACATGAAGACACAAGCTTTAAAGACCATAGAACAGCTTTCCTTAGACAACTGCACTGCCAAAGAAAATATTCTGTTTGGTGCACTAAATATTTTACAGAAGGGAATAAGATGGAAGAGTCCTTTGCACACTTATTTATTCATAGAAGTAGTCTGTTGACTTTTTCATTTTGAAGGACATAGCTAGGGAAGCCTAACTAGCAACCCCATCTTTAGCAGCTTGTCAGGCATGTGCACAGGTACACACACAAGTTTAGACTAAAAATGCCAACCAGCATGAAAAACTCTGAGCTGTGGAGAAAGCCAGTGTTAACACTACAAGGTCAGGAGCCTTGTGGCAGCTAGGACTCCTGCAACTAGACATGTTTGTGGGGCTGTTTAACAGATGTGGTCTTCTTAGGAAGAAGTTCGGGAAGAACATTAGGTATAACCCCTCCTTGAGTGATAGTCACAGAGGAGAAGAGCTTGTTCAGTTCATCATCATTTCTCACAGCCAGCTGGATGTGCCTGGGCAGGATCCTGGTTTTCTTGTTTTCCTGTGCAGCATTCCCTGCCAGCTCTATGACCTCCACGCTCAGGTACTCCAGGACCGCAGCCAGGTAGATGGCAGCACCGGGACTGATCCTGTCAGCGTAGTTGCCCGATTTAAGGAGCCTGTAGATACGACCCACAGGGAACTGCAGACCAGCCTTGGCTGACTTGGATTTCTTTGGCACAAGGAGGAGCTTTGTAGTTTTCTTCCCATGTTCAGACATTCTAAAATCAATCTAGTATAAAAAGAGAAAGAATTAAGAAACCAAATCGAACTGACACAGAAACTGAGCATTTAAGTCCTTCCTTTCTCCTCATTTCACTGCCTTTCTGATGCCCTTAGAAGTCAGTTTTCCCCTCTCAGAAAGTTTGCTAGTTGTTCATACTTTTGTCTGAAGGAGCAGATGGGTCAGGCTGCTGCTCTAGGAGAGTCTGACAAGTTTCCAGTCAAGAGGCACCTACAAGCTCACTCAGAGCAACAGGCCAGCCATTGACTAGATTTCCAAAAAGTTTTTCAAGAGAGTAAGGTAGAGCTTAGGAGCAAGGTCTTCTGACCCAGTATCAAAAGAGGACTGCTGTTAAGGAGAAAGGTTAAGCAAACTAGGCTTCGAGACAATTACAAGTGTTTAGAAACCCTGCAGGGAAATTTCATTGAACTTACCCTGGTAAGAACCTAAGCAGTTTCTCCAGTGACCTTGTGAGCACCAGAGCTAGAATTTCATATTTTAGCCTGAACTAAGAACAATAGAAAAGAACTTCACCTACTGGCAACCACTTCAAGTAGATCTTGTCTTCAAGATGCGAGGGGACCTATTGATGCAAGATAACAGGCCACACAGTCAGGAACAATACTTATGGGAAGAAGAGAAGCTTTGTTTTAAACCAGACACAAATTACTCTGCATCAGGCTACTACAAATACACAAGTACCATCTTCTTGTATGGTATTGCACACATTCAAACAAGTCCCATCACTTATTACTGACATAAAGTCTCTAGCACTGAATAGTACCAATTACTCTTCAATGCATACTCTTCAAAGCAACTGGAAAACAAACAAATAAATTCTGCCCTTGTACATAGAATTGTCCTCAATTTTTAATCATTAGTTGCTTTTAAATAATTAGAAGCACTACCCAGATGCAGGGAGGACCTAAATCAAATACCAAATTGAAGTGCTTAAAAATACAATAAAAAGTTATCTTAGAAGATTTTTGTGGGCATTAACAAGACAGCTTTTAAAAATAGCCTACACAAGTAAATAAACTAAAAAAATTAAAAGACCCCTTAATCAGCCTTACAACAAACACAGAACTTACAAAAACTTCATTTCATGCAGAAGTTTTATCTAACACAAAGAAAACATGCTGCCTTTTCTTGAGCACAAACCCTCACCTGAAGGGGTTCTTGACTTAGCCTCTTCTTCTAACAATACTACTACCCAAAGCCCCCAAACCACATCTTCTAGCAAGAGCTGCTCCCTTTTAAACTCCACAGTGGTAATCATCTCATTACCAGCTCTTGCATAATTTAAAGCCACCTGGCTGAGCAACGATTCAGCCATCCAAAATAAGAAATAATCAAGGTCTCAATACAAGAACAACTCAGTGCAGTCCCTGAGAGCATAAGAATTTGTTACTACTCCTTGTACAGTTGCTTAGTAACTTGTTAGCTGATCTCTTCTGAAAACAAGTCTAATATTTACTGCCTTAGAGAACTGCAGAATCTCTGATTAGCAGTTCATTTTTTACAGCTGGAAGGGGGCACACCTCACCTTGCTGCAGTCATCAAGAATTAAATTCAGTGACCTGTACCACTGTCTTTAATGGTGCCAGCACACCACAAGGCATGCTTTGTGACCACGCTGAGATGCTGGGGAAGATCAGTGCCTCTGGCAGTGGGTTCTCTTTCTTCTAGGACCCGTCCCCATCTGTCACATAGTCCAGTTTTTTCCAGTCGCGCATAGCTGTGTTGCAAGGCATAATATGTCCTTTCTAGGGTCAATGGTGTGGTGACAGCTGAAATATTTTTTTTTTCTTCAATAAACAAGTGCTGGAAAGTTGAGCCCCGGCCCAACAAAAACTTTTGCTGAGCAGGTCAGTTAAGAGATATCTACCCTCTGTAACTGTGAAGCCGGGGGGGGAGATTTCAGATCACTATGCTATCTGGTTAATTTACAAATGGGTTGAACTATTGGCTAGACGTAAGCGAACAAGATTGTTCTTGATCAAAGAAATACTTAAAAATTTGACTTTTGAATCGGACCAGTACTTCAATGTAAACTCTATCTTTGGGTGTAAGTAGAGGTAGGGCCACACAGTTCACTCCGTGTCTTTTATCATACACAAAATGGCAGGTGAAGGCATTTCTAGAAGCTCTTTGAGTACTGGCTGTGCCTTGTAGGGTCTGTTTGGTGTGATGCCGAGCAGGCTCACAGGAGCAGCTTGCATCCAGCATCAGCATGATGACTGACACACAGTTCTCCAGATTCGCAAAGGGTGCTGTAAGCACCACATAAAACTGCACGAAATTAGTACCTTGCTTGAACCTTCTACCATTACTGCAAACCTTTAGATTTTTGCTTGGTTCAAAGCAATAACCATGCCCAAGCCTGCTTTCCTTTGCCATGATCAAATGGAGGAAATAATTTGAGTTTCATGTGTTCATTTCTCAGGTACCTCCTTTAAAGCTTTTTTTTTCCTAATTACAGGTATAAACACTCAGCACAAGACTAGTTACATATAGCACATTTTTACTATACGCACAAAACTTAAGATCTACTCTCAGACATTTTAACTTCTCATTGCTTCAGCATTCTCCATTTTTTCTCACTTCACTGGGTTAATTGCAAGCCAGCCAAGATCTCATCAAATTGCTCTTGAAAACCAAGCAGCATGCACTGACTGTTCCTGCTGCCCACCACCCTGAAATCACAATGTCCGCTCCATCAGGTGTCCTCTCTTCCCATTTCTGTGTAAGCACAGCTTGGAGTGTGTCATTAATTCAGCTGCACACAGCTCTGATGTCTGTCAGCATCTTAAAACCTGGCCAGTGGGCTCTGATACCCTTGTGCCTTGAGGGGATGAAGGAGCTAGATCAAACTCAACAAGACAGGCAGATCTTTATCAAATAGAAAGTTCATGCTCCAGCTACAGTATAGGAAGTTGGTCCTAATCAGCTCTTCTCTGGGTGAGATGCTATGAAATCTGTGAGATACTGCCTCGGGGGCAGACTGAGCCTAATGCAGCTGCAGCAGATCTCTGGTTTCCAGTTCAACAGCAAACCTCAGCACCCATTATGAACAGAGGAAACCTTGGGTGCTTTTCCTGGGGGAAGACTTTCAATGACTTGGTCAGCAAAGGCCTGGGGGCTCGTTTGGCTATGGAGACTTTAGTTTTTCTGCACTGGTAGACAGTCACCTCTACCAACAGCACAAATATTGCACCAGGTTTTAAACTAACTATGACTATATAACAAGATAGAGGGGTCAGAGGTTTTAGTATTATGTTGGAGCAGTCTAAAGACAGGTAGTCATTCACTGCAGCTTTACCAGCAGTAAGACTTTAAAGCAGAGGATTACTAACTTTTAAAGCAGAGTTAAGCAACCTGAACTAATTGCACTATAAATCTGTGATGGAGGAAAAGTTCACCAAATGACGGTGTGTGTCTTTAGTCTTCTACCTGCTCCACAACAGTCAGTAACCTGTAACATGTTTTCAAAAGTAAATGTGTACCTGACCTTTTTTTAAAAAAAAAAAAAAAATTGGGGTTGTACGCTAGAATTTTTTTTTTTTTTTTTTTACACACATTTTCTGTGTTCCTCCATTCCTGGAAGAGGACCTGAAAACAGGAAGGAAAACAGTGTTGCATCCTAGGAACTTTATTGCAAGCTATAAAATATGCATTAAAATTGACAGGAAAAAATACTTGACAGAGAAGCAAACGTAGACAAATTAGTGCTACTGAGTCCCACCATCATCCATAAGTGCACAGACCACACCAGGAAAAGCAAGTTTCACTGGCTACCATTTTGTTGCTGAGAAGGAGCAGCACCTCCAGTAGTTTTGTTGGGAAGGAAGTGGGAAAGGATATTTGGTATAACCCCTCCTTGAGTGATAGTCACAGAGGAGAAGAGCTTGTTCAGTTCATCATCGTTTCTCACAGCCAGCTGGATGTGTCTGGGCAGGATCCTGGTTTTCTTGTTTTCCTGTGCAGCATTCCCTGCCAGCTCTATGACCTCCACGCTCAGGTACTCCAGGACCGCAGCCAGGTAGATGGCAGCACCGGGACTGATCCTGTCAGCGTAGTTGCCCGATTTAAGGAGCCTGTAGATACGACCCACAGGGAACTGCAGACCAGCCTTGGCTGACTTGGATCTCTTCAGTGCAGATCCCGGTTTGACAACCACTGCAGGTTTATTTCCATGTCCAGACATTGTGACAGGAGAGGAGACACAAAGGGTTGAAGATCTTCAAATTACCCGGGTGCTTGGGCTACAGCTATCTGATAGCAAGAGGAGATGACAGAAAGGCGAATTACACTTTTTGCTTTTCTACATGAAGAAGAAAGGTTGTTCTTTCCTTGAGGAAAGAAAGCACCACACCCCACAGTCCATTAATAGCAGAGCTAAGATTTTAGCTACTACTACCCTTTTACAGCCTACCTTTTAGGAGTGAGGCCCCATAAAACCAGAGTGGTCTGACAACCTCTCAAGGAGATAAGAGAGCTCAAAAGAAAAGAGGCTTTTCCCTACTGCTTGGAATGTATTTGGGATTGAGGCACAGTGGGTCTTCTTCAGTAAGGTTTTCTTAAACACCGTAACTGTTACCTCAAAGCTAACTTCAGTCCAAGCCTGCCTCTTCTTCCAAGAGAAATCTGTATTCTAAATTCTTCCATTATCAAGTTAGTTCTCTCTTTCATTTTAAATCTAACAATTGAAAAATTCCTGCAGCCCACAGCATCTTATACCCAAAATACTCCAAGAGGTTTTCATACGAAGTTCTAAATTAGTTCCCCATGGGATATTCTCTGGCTGATATAAGAATACTAGAGGTGTTCTGCACCAGGAAAAGGAAGAATTGACTTGGACAGCACAATGCAGACTGAAGAACACAAATAACCAACTATTTACTCAAGATTAAGGAAATCCAGTCCAGTTAGAATACTTTTACAATTAGAGTGACAAAAATACTTATTTAAGTAACATTTCTAATCTATGAGTAAGTAGTACAGTATAGTAGTACAGCTGTTTGCAATATACAAGAACATCCATTACTAGATTAATATGTGGATTTCTTGCTTAGGTTTTTATAGAGAAATTTAAGTTTTTAAGAAAAATCAAAATAAGATTTTGGGAGGAACAAAAAAAAAAAATCCAGCCCATAATAAAATCCAAGCAAATCACGCCATAACTCCTTATCCCTATTATCAGATGATATTTTTCACATTCTGATTACATAACAGACATACTGTGCTACAAATACAGCTAACTTACAAATTAACATAAAGTCCATAATAACCCCCGATCTTTCACTGTGTATTATAAATGAAAAATATATCCCATTACCTTCAAAAATTCTTATTTTGGCCTAGTCTGTGCTTTGCCACAGCCTGCACTCAAAAGCAAACAAGTCACACAAACCATTCATCCTAATCCTGGGGCAGAACCTTTTTATTAGCAACTTTTTCTCCTCATCAGTGAATCACCTGGACAGTTAACGACTCGTTCTGACATGTGGTTCATCTTCCTTTTAACCCCTGATTTGGGGGAAAAGGAAGAAATAAGTTATAGATGCCTGGAAGTAAATTCTCCAGGGGGTAAAAGCTAGGCTGTCTCTGAGAGCTGAGCCACAGCTATATTTCAGCCTCATTGTGACACTGCCAGCTCTCACCCGCTCCGGATGGAGTATTTCTGTCTGTACATTGGGTAAAAACAATCCCCTCCTTCCTGCTGAAGCTTGGCTAAAAAAAAGTACATAGAAGAAATGTGCTTTATAAATACGATGTATTTTTAGTTGGGTGGGAGGGGGGAAACTGTATTGCTTTATATGCATCTTGGGCAGAGAGAGTTATGTTTTGCCCACATCGTGTCTAAGCCCCACCAAGTGATGTGATGGGGCCGCTGCTAAGATCTGGGCTTCTGCCACCTCGTCTGGTGACTCTCTGCCCCAGCTGGGGGTCAGGATTTATTGTGGGAACAGAGGTGTTCTGGTGCCAAGGGTCCTTGGTTAGTTCCTCTCAGTTCACCTGGGCAAAAATTTTACCTAATGCAAATGAATATTTTTTAGCACTTTTTAAAAAGTGAGCACCCGCTCTCTGCTCGTGCTCTTTCTGTGTTTTGTGGTGTTCAAAAGAGGTTCCAACCTGCAACACACAAGAGTCATGGGTGTAAATGGTATTTCAGCCACAGAAGATGACTACTAAACTACTAGGTCCTCCTGAAAGCCTAGGTTCTGACAAAACATTTGTACAGGAAAACTGGCACCAACAGCTAAGCTTTTGGTTCTGTATGCCAAGTACTAACTGAGGTCAGATCCAAAAGACTTCGGAGAAGACTCCAAAATTGTGATCCCAAAAACTTCAGCTCACATGCTGCCCTGCCGGAAGACTCCATAGCCCGTTACCTTCTGATTTGATGTTCTCACATTATCTATATTTGTGCCTCCATCTATCCCTCAGACAGCCACTTTTCCCACACGGATGAATGTTTTGTCCAAGCTGGGTGAGGCTGAGTCTTCCTCCACCTCAGGGCCCTGGGAGACGGGTATGGGGCACCCTCCAGGCATCCAAAAACTCACCATAAGGACTGATGTCCTCTCAAAGCACAGCTTTTAATTCAGAGGCAGAAAAGGTGGCTGTGCCTTCCCTTCAGTAAACCAGGCTCAGCACAGGGTAAGTGCCTCAGCACGCTTCGGGATACATGGGTGCTAACGGGATATCCACGATTTTATAATGTGTTATAATGGGGCTTCTGAATTTCCATTTCAGGCCCTCGGCGGAGTGGAGACACAGCCGTTTCTCCGCATGCCCAGAACAAACACACCCTTAAGGCCTGCTCTGCTGCCAGGTTCTGTAGGGGTGTTTTTGTGGGGACTCAGAGCTGGGCTCCCCTTTTCTGGACGAGCATGCTGACCATAAGAGGAAGGGGAGGTGGGAATGGGTCTCTTCCTCCTTCTCCTCTGCTGCCTGTCTCTGAGAAGAAAGCACAAGCTCTGCTCAATTCTTTGAAAGGGCAGAGGGGCCTGGTTTTAGGGAATGGGGTGTTGATCCCAAATGGATTGGGGTCACCACCCTCGATCCAGTCCTCAGTTTTTGCTGAGTGATGTTTTAATACAGACTCAAAAATAAAAGTAAATATCTAGACACAAATTTCTTGTAATGCTAATTGGCTATGACCCAATCCTAACAATATTTAAAGTACTGATGATTATGTCTGGTAAGAACAGACAATATAGGTCTGGTTGGTTTGTTTTGTTTTGTTTTGTTTTTTAACAGAACAGGGAAAGAAAAAATGAGGAGAGAAGCCAGTGGAGAAATAAAGCAGGATATGAAATGCTAACAGATAAAAAGAGGCTCGATGAGGTGGAAAGGGAGGAGTTACAGAGAAAAAATAAGGCAGAGGAGAGCCCCAAAACTCACCAACAGCATTTGGGTGCTCCTAGAGAAGTGTTCCCTATGGCTGACAATTTATTTGGGGTGTTTCTATGACAGCGTTCAGGTTTATGGCAGCTCCAGGACAACGGCTGGCGAGCGAGAGGAGCTGAGGCCATGCCCTGCTCAACATGCTGCCTGGTTGGGATCCCACGTCTCATGGCCACGCTGCTTGCCCTGCATGCCCTACGGAGCCACACCATCCAGCAAGGACAAGCCACTCGGGGCTCGTGCAGGAGGAGAGGGGCTCACAGCTCTGCCGCCCACGCTGCGAGGGTGCCCGTGGACTCATTCTAGCAGGGTTGACCCACAGAAAATGCATGTTGTCTTCCCGCCTGATTGCGGGAAAGGAGCGCTGGAAGGTGCTAGGAAGTAGCTGTTTCTTTTTAACTTCTGAAACAAGAGTTCCAACCCCTCCTGCCTTGTTTTGCTCTCCAGGGAGCGTTTCACGGGCTACTTTTAGAGGGCGTGATTTTGTAGCTGCCGAAACGATGATAAAAGGGGCAAGGCCGAGGGCAGAGCTGCGCTGCGAGCTCCGACTGCGAGGGCATAGCCTGGGGACGAGGAAAGGCTTCTTAGGTTGTGCCGGCTGGGAGGCTGTGCCACCCAGAAGCCGGGCAGGAATTCCTCTGCCCTCCCTGGCTTCCGTCCCACATGGCTGCCGAGCTGACGTTGGCTCGTGGGGTATGAGGAGAGGGTAGGGGCACCCTCCCCAGAGGAACGGTACTTGGGTTAAAGCCCCTGCTGGGCGATGGGCTCTGGGCAGGTCCGGAGCTCACCCAAGAGCCCCGCTGGGGCCGTGCAGACTCGTGACACATGTGAACCACCACTGTACAAACCCCCTCCGGGGTGGCACGCAGGCAGGGCCGGGGGCGAGTGGCTGACCACCACGGCTGCTGGAGGGGCTGGCTGGCGCCCGTCGGCCCCGGGCTGCTCCATCAGGCGCCCGCAGAAGGGGGACGGGGAGCAGCGAGGCCGCTGGCGGCCAGACAGGCGGGGAAGGAGAGTCTCTACATCACGCTGCTGTCCATGGCGGGCACGCCGGGGGTCCCCGCCCGGGGAACGAAGCAGGATCCCCCTCCGCCGAGCCTCAGCCCCGCCGGC
>KZ505871.1:586064-609110 GCA_002844005.1 Limosa lapponica baueri | reverse complement strand
GTGAGGGTGACAGAGCCCTGGAACAGGCTGCCCAGGGAGGTTGTGGGGTCCCCTTCTTTGGAGGTTTTCAAGACCTGCCTGGATGCAGTCCTGAGTAACATGCTCTAAGCAATCCTGCTTCAGCAGGGGAGTTGGACTAAATGATCTATATGGTCCCTTCCAACTCTAAAAAATTCAGTGAAATTCAGTGAAAAAACAAAAAAACACATCTCTAAACCATGTCACTAAGAACTATGTCAACCCATCTTTCGAATACCTCTCACAATAGTGCCTCAACCACTTCCCTGTGCAGCCCATTCCAGTGCTTAATAACCCTTTCAGTGTAAAAATTTTTCCTAATATCCAATCTGAACCTCCCCTGGCGCAATTTGAGGCCATATCCTCTTGTCCTGTCACCTGTGACTTGGGAGAAGAGACCGACCCCTGCCTCTCTACAACCTCCTTTCAGGTAGTTGTAGAGAGCAATAAGGTCTCCTCTCAGCCTCCTCTTCTCTAGGCTGAATAATCCCAGCTCCCTCAGCCGCTCCTCGTAAGACTTACTCTCCAGACCCCTCATCAGCTTCGTTGCCCTTCTAAAAAAAATAATATTTGTTTTTATAGAGTTTGTGAAGAACATAGCTCTGATCTACAGCAATTCCCATGACAGTTAAGGTGTACTTTTTATTCCTGTATTATAAACTCAAGTTCACAAAAATTTGTCATTAATTTCTGGAAATCTAGGGAAGTTTCCTATTTTCTGCATAGCAATGGGAAATGAGACTTCTGATAGAAACTCAGTAACTTATTTTGGACTAGCTCTTGTTTTTGGAAAGGGCTAAAAAGCTCACCATTATATAAACCTTTTGCTACATATTTGTTGGGATCGGATCATGTCTAAAGAAACTTTGCTCTCACTGAGATCAAAGGGGAATGCTTTCCCTTCTCCATTCTTTTAAATCACTACGTTGCTAAAACTAATCTATTCCCTGTCAATTGTTTGGAAGGCAGTTGAACTCATTTCTTGTTACAGCCCATTATAAACCACTCCTCATTTCAATCTCATTTTGCTAATTCGGTCATCAAAGGATTGCAGAAGGCATAAAGTATGTTATTGATGCATTTAGCTCTTCACAGAATTATAAAAAGTGATGAACTTCTTCGGTCTATCTATTTGCAGATGGCTCTTGTGATGCAGGGAAAGGCTTCATTCCCTCCCATGGAAGACAGAACCATTAAAAAAGAAAATCCAAGCAGCGAGAGACTCTCTCTAGGCTTGTGTGGGAGATTGATGAACGATCTGACTTGTTTTCATATAATGTGTTAAAACTTTCATCTCTTGACACCCTGCCGAATTTTTCAGGACTTCACCAGATTAATTTTAATTTACAGAGCTGACTGAAGGAATTGAGGCCTGATAAAAAAACGGCAGGAAAAATATCAAGTAATTCTGAGGTTGTTTCTATTTAACACTTCAAATGTTAAATGAGGAAGGAATTATATAATCTAAGGCAGAAGAGTCCATGTAACAGATGTTAATGGACAATTAATGAGATGAATGTAATTATGCATATTTGTAAGCCTCTGGTTCCGTATATCTACCATAAGAAGTCATATTTCTTCCAGTGTATTGAACAGCTTAAACACAAAGATGCTTCTTGTGGAAGGAAAAGTTACAGCATTTACTAGCAAGAGCGAGTCTTGGTTTCCCAGACAGCTATGGAAACAGCCTCCTGCTATGGCATGTGTCATCCTGATGCCACCTCCCTAAATATCCATGGGACGACTTTCCTTTACAATGGGGGCGGCAGAGCCAGCTACTGAACTCTTCTTCTTGCCTGATTGCAGTTTATCCTTCTGTAAAATAGTACAGACTGTCTGGGGGTGTTGGGAAACTTCATTAATTATCTGCTCATATGTAGATGATCTCTATTATGTAAGGCTGAAAGTGAGGATGTCCTGGATCCTTCAAGCTGACTCTCTGTGGTTTAGTTGTTCCTAGCCCCAGGTGATTAGAGGAGTGATTGTGAGGGCCACCTCCGTGGCAGGAGAACACCAGCAATAGACACTTGCAAAGACTGATCTCTGCCACAGCACCAAGGGATCTTTTCTTTAGCAAGAAAGTGCTGGTGGTAAAAAGGTGCAGAGTTTGGTGAGATGAAGCAAAACCGTGAGAATATGCAACATGTGGAGTTGGGTTTCCCATCTGGTAATGTCCCCAAACTTCTTCAGCTGAGGTGCACTCCCTCTGATTGCATCTAGCTAGAAAATTTAATAGTGCTGGGGAATGGGATGGGAACTGGATCCTACAGGGTGAACCAAGTCCAGACCAAAGGGGTGATCCTGGAGGTGCTTGAAGAAGTTTCTTCTTGCCTTCTTTCTCTCCCTGAGAAGAGAAGGAGGAGGAGAGCCCTTGAGACGGTGTCCTGGGTTGAGCGACACAGGACTAGCTTTTCTTCTAATGCTGGGGAAAATTGCACTTTTAGAAAACTCTAGTGTCTGAATTTGTGAAAATATTTACTTTATAGCCAGCCAGGCTCTGTGGGATTCAAGGTCTTAGTGTTTTTGAGCCTTGCCAGGTGCAGGGACGAGGAGGAGCAAGGCCTGGGCATTTGACCCAGGCTGGCCAACAGGATTATTTCATACCGTGAATGTCACATTCAATATAAATTAGAAAAGTTTGCTGCGTAGCTCTCTCTCCCTTGATGGCGGCGGTCCAGACAACTCCTTGCCCTGGTGCCGGAGCCCTGAGGCCTTCCCTTCCTCCTGAAGCCATTGCGCTTGCAGTGTCCGACATTTGCTGTCCACTGCTGGGAGTGCACAGCTTCCTGCTGATAGAATTAGCTGAGTATAACTCTTGTATATCTTATATCAGTATCGGGATTAATACTGGTTCTTTAGTATTATTGTTAATTATTTAGTCTTAGTCTATTAAATCTATTTATATTTCAACCCTTGTGTTTCTCTGTGTTCCCCGATTCCCCTTTCTGGGTGGGGAGGGGTCATCGGGTGATAGAATAATTGTCTAAATGACAATAGATTGTTATGGGTTTTCTCAAACCATAACAGACAGTGAAAGACATGAAGGGCATTAGGCACAGGTAAGTAAAAAAGTGTTCAGATGGAGGCTTAAATGAGAAGTCTGTCCATCACTAGAGAAGAATGGTAGAGGTGAGGGAGATAATAAAGAAAAATTTGAGAGTTCACATTATGAGAAAGATTCAGGGATATATGGTGCTGGGAAACACTACGGGAAGCACTGTTCTCAAAGGGTGGGCTTCACATGTGTAGCTGGAGACTGTGCCCTGAGGATAGCAGAGGGGATGAGAGCATTAAATCACAGACCACAAGGAGAATAGTGTATAGGAAGAAAGAAGGCAGATAAACATGGGTGCTCTGATCCATATAGAAATGTTAGGGAGTAGACTGCAAGTAAGTGTCACTATTAATGAGAGCAGTAATTAGGCAAGTTTTCAGTAAGTAAAATCAATCAGTAAAAAAAATTATACTGAATTCAAGCCAGCAGAAGACACTGCTGTAAATTTGCATACTAATAAGCAGTCTTTAGCATAAGCTCAGGAAAAGCTATGAATCTTTCAGGTGAGAGGAGCTGTTTATATCCAGTTTTACAAGATACATTAAGCACTGGTGGCATCATGTGTCTGGCATATGTTTCAGATCCCGCCCAGCTGATAAGATGAGCTTTCTCTCTCCATTTAGACATCGTGTTACTTTGCCTTTAACAGCACTACATTGACATTTTCAAACTACTGCCATGTGCATTTGCACTGTATTATAAAAGAGATATAGGGGCAATTTTAAAAATAACAGGTAACTTTTAAAAATAAAAGTAACAATGCCATCACTGGCTTATCGGTAACAGCCCCACTTTGAATACAGATACAGAGAAGAGAGGGAGGGAGAGAAAACATCTCTTTGTCGTTTTCTTGACTGATAGCTGATACTTCAGGCCTTACAACCTCAGGGTGCTCCTGATGAGAAAATGGAGATTAAGAGCTTTGCTGGCATCTCTACAAAACACCCCCTCCCTTCCCATCCTCCTCCTCTCCCGGTGGTAGGATAACCAGCAAGCATATGGACATCCTCCTAGCTGAAACACTGGTATGCTTCCCTTGCTCCAGGCTTCAACCAGGGGGAAATCTTTAACGTCAAGTCCACATCAGCTGTAACTGTTACTCTGCGTCTGCATGGAGCACATGGGATTTCCTTTGGAAGTCATGCAAGAAATCAAGCCCTACCACATCCCCTGGGTTTTGCTCTGTTCACCTTGTTCTGAAATGCAGATAGTGCCCTGGAGAACTAGTCACTCAGCTGGATACAGACATTGCTCTTGCTTAGAAAGGCAGAGGGAAATTGAGAGTTTTCTGCAGACTCAACTTCCCCCCAAAAGGCCAAGTGATTCCCCCCCCTGCAGTACAAAGGATTCCTTGGAGCTGGGCACCTCTGCGACACAGAAGTTGTACTCTCCCTGTCAGTGCTGGTGGATTTTATTCCATTACCCCATCAAATGGGGAACATGTGCAAACCAGGGCGCATCGTGCCCTGGTCATGGTGTGGTGGTCAGTGCAGATGAGATCCTGGCTGAAGGCAAGTAGCTGGTGGGGCTATGCAGAATGGGTGCTCAGGCCGACCACGATCCAGGGAGTGCTTGGAGACACTGGATCACCCTCTAGCTTTGCAGGCAGCAAGACAAAAACTTACCTGGAGCAGAGATCAGAATGGTTAGAGTTGGAAGGGATCTTAAAGATCGTCAAGTTCCAACCCACCTGCCATGGGCAGGGACACCTCCCACTAGACCAGGTTGCTCAAAGCCCCATCCAGCCTGGCCTTGAACACCTCCAGGGATGGGGCATCCACAACTTCCCTGGGCAACCTGTTCCAGTGCCTCACCACCCTCACAGTAAAGAATTTCTTCCTAATATCTAATCTAAGTCTAACTTTCTTCAGTTTAAAGCCGTTACCCCTCGTCCTATGGCTCACTCCCTGACAAAGACTCCCTCCCCATCTCGCCTGTAGGCCCCCTTTAGGTACTGGAAGGCTGCTATAAGGTGTCCTGGGAGCCTTTTGTCCTCCAGGCTGAACAACCCCAATTCTCTCAGCCTGTCCTCATAGGAGAGGTGCTCCAGTCCTCTGATCATCTTTGTGGCCCTCTTCTGGACTCACTCCAACAGGTCCATGTCCTTCTTATGTTGGGGTCCCCAGAGCTGGATGTGGTACTCCAGGTGGGGTCTCACAAGAGCAGAGCAGAGGGGCAGAATCACCTCCCTTGATCTGCTGGTCATACTTCTTTTGATGCAGCCCAGGATGTGGTTGGCTTTCTGGGCTGTGGGCACACATTGCCAGCTCATGTTGAGCTTCTCATCAAGCAACATCCCCAAGTCCTTCTCCTCAGGGCTGCTCTCAATCCATTTTTCATCCAGCCTGTATTTGTGCTTGGGATTCCCTCAACCCACATGCAGTACCTTGTACTTGGCCTTGTGGACTTCATGAGGTTCGCACACACCCACCTCTCAAGCCTGTCTAGGTCCCTCTGGATGGCATCCCTTCCCTCCAGTGTGTCAACTGCACCACACAGCTTGGTGTCATCAGCAAACTTGCTGAGGGTGCATTCAATCCCACTGTCCATATCTCCAATGAAGATGTTAAACAGCGCTGATCCCAGTACTGACCCCTGAGATGACATGAGATGCCCACCTGCAGGTGATGATTAAAAAAGAATGGAAGGAGGCAGCATAGTGTGCAAATCCTGGAAATGGTCTGGATTTCATGGGGGATGGGGTGCCAGATCTTTCACATACCTTGGTGGGAGGACTCCCAGGCTGCACTGGTATACAGTGCTCTGTGGTTTAGGGAAGGCGTGCTCATGGATGAGGCATGGAAATGGGATCAGCTGCTCTCTATAGCTGTGGTAGCTTTTCCTAACATAAACAACATAGCTTCACCGGCCTCATATTCCTTACCAGGAAAATACATATTTATGTCTACTGACCATATATTGGTGTTTTGAGGTTTTTGTAATTTATATCTGCAGTGAGCTATGAAACACTATGAGGGCAATTGCTACACTAGGGTAGTATTTTGTCTATTTGTCCATCTATGACAGATTTTCCTGTATAAGAGCTCTCTGCTGTTGCCACACTTACTGTGTGTCTGCATGGCCTCTGGCACTTGCAGATAGTCTGTGAGCAAATGCTGCTATTCCACTTGTTAAAGCATAACAGCCTTTTGTAGAACTTTTTAGCCCTGATTTTCCACTATTTTATTGATTTCATAGAGATAGAGCTGGCTTTTTTCATTAAATATACTTAATGAAGCACTTTGCAAGATAAAAAGGAAAAATCTGGTAGCTCAGAAAGCAGTTCAGATCTTGTTATCATTGTTTAAGGACTGGAACAAGCTGATGCTATTTAGGGAGACTTCTCCATTCAAGGGCTTGAATGCTGCTTCAGGCTTCCTGGCGTTTTCAGGAGAGGCAGGAAGGATGAAAAACTTCTCCAGTATCACCTCTCACAAGCATGCCAGGCGCAAAGTAAATGCAATTGTGCACAAGATGGCAATGTTGTCCACAGAAAGGGCCTTTCCTTCCTTCCTTGCTCCAGTCTGCCTGTGTACTTTCAGACGTACTACTTGTTTCAGTGCAATATCAATAGCTACACTTCAGATGCTCCATTCTGCTGTGTGCGGGATTGAAGTCTCTGTGAATGCACACAGTGAGATATGCACGCCAGCTGTATGTTCAAATACATCTCCCCGCAGGCATGTGTAAATCTGTCCCACAGGTTTCTAGCAGCTTTAGCTAACACACCAGACAGCAGCTTGTTTTTCCTGCGTTCTGACCTGTTCTTGCACATGAACATGGTGTCTATAGCACTAACTTCACAAGATCGTTTTTCAGGAAGAGTACATCTGTCACCATGTTGGTCACGAATAGCTGGCCATACACGCTTCTGATTCACCAGTCACCACAGTTCCAGGCATCTTGTCCACAAAACCCTCATATCTAAATCAGTCTCCAGAAAGAACTTGGATCCAAATCCTGTAAAGGCTGAGGAGTGGGCTCAGCTGGTCTGTGGCAGTCCCATCCCAGTGTGTGAGATATGTGAAAGTCTTCACAGGACTGAAGTGTGCCAGTTCCTCATTGTCATTCTTGTCTGAGGTAAGATCACACCCATACCTTTCTCTACTTCTCTTTTGGAGAAATGCTTACATAAATAGACAGCTTTTACTGGGTGAGCTACATGGGCTAAGCATTAGGACTGATTCTCTGATTTAGAGAGTAGAGAGCACTCTGGGCCAGGAGCAGACACCTCAAGATTGAGAAAACTTTATTGAGTGAAGAAGCTGTCAGTGGTGTTAAAAAAGACCCAGAAACTTAACGCCCCAAAAGTTTGTATGGGATATTGTATTGGTTTGAAAGAAGAATATTGGTAAATTATTCATCCTAATTGATTATGCAAACATGCGAGAGTCCCTTCTCAGATCTTTGATTTTCTGATCAGCCTCAGGAAAGTCCCTGGCTTGGAATTGTAGGTACCAGTCTGGATGCATGGCTGCCACACCATCAGACAGACAGCCTGGGAAGAGGCATAAGAGCGTCTTCACAGTTCCTGCAGACATCCTCCTCATACCTGAGCCACATGTGAGGATCTTGGCACACAGCTGCCACCACTGCCACTCCCCCTGCAGTTTTGCTCCCTTATTTAGCTGTGTGAAGGCACCAGAGAGGGCTTTAGCAAAAAACTAACTTGTAGACTTGGTGAGGACCCATCTAGGCACAGCCTTGTGTGGTGCTCAGTAACTGGGTGTCAAGCTGGTTTCTCCCACCGAACCGTACTGAAGTTCCTGACAGCTGTAAGCAAGAATGCAGTCCTGGTGTGGCAGATCTCAGGAAACAGCACGTGGTCTTGCATCCCTCGCCTGATTGAATGTGGTGCTTAATCAACTGAGGAGCTTTTAAGTGTCTATCACACATTGAGAAGACTAGGAAGGATTTTAGCCCTAACGTGATACTTCTTATAAAGACCTTGTCCTAAAATCACTGCTACAGGTGGTGATCCAGCTCATCTTCAGAAGTTCACCTTCGTCTGTTCTTCCTGAAGACACATTTGTGCATAACAGTATTGTGTGGATTCTTTGTTTACAGAGGAAAAAACTATCCAGGTTGACTTTCAGTTTTTTATGGCCAAAACCCCTTCAACCTCACTGTCAGGTATGATGATGAGGAAAGCAATATCAGTCCAGACAGATTCCAAATCAGAGCTGGCTTCTGGATGGACCCACTGAGAAATGGCCAAAAAGGACCTGCCTAGAACTACTGGAGCACACAGCATGCAATATACCAGTTAATAATGAGAATGGCAGAGTGAACATCTCTCCTTACATTCAAGGAGGATGTGTGGTCTCTCAAGTCTTAGGATCTAATGGTCTGCTTCGCAAAGCTGTAGTGCTGATCTGTGAGATATCAGGATCCTGTGTCTTGGTGGACTGCTTACTGCTTGGAACATGGACAGACACTCAGAACAGAACAAAAAAATATTTTACCAAGCAATAAGTGAAGTTCCTTGAGATGGACTGGCCACTGGGCAGTCTGCCCTCTCCCTCAGAGTTCTGCCCAGGTGGGATTCTGCAGCTGAGAGACAACTGAACTGTGGTAGCCACGATCCACAATTTACACTTTTCACAGGGAGCAGAAGGGCTCTCGGAGGGCACTTGAACAGCATGGATGTGCACGGTGGGACAAGAAATTCCTGGGTTCGGGTACCTGTGGTGCCCATAGGAGCCTACTGCCTGTGCCCGTGGGCAGAGCACCCCGTACATCTCTATTCCTGTTACATGACTGACATTCTGTTATTAGAACCTCCATAGAGCTTTTCAAACCTTAAATAACCCAGCCTCATAATCACTCTGGGAGGTAATTAAGCTGCCTGGTTATCAACAGTGGAACTGAAATGTGGAGTTGGGATCTAGATTTTGGATGAGATATCCTTTTATTTTGCAGGCCAGGTCATGAAGCATTAATACAAGTGGTGCGGACCAGGATTTCTGCTTCTGTCGTGGCTCAGTGTTAGTATTTGAGTTAGATGTTTAGGAAGCTCCAATTTCCCAGCCCTGTTCTCAGAACATCTTCCCGTAAGAGAGAATCCCAATGTATCTTGTTAGAAAAATGAACAGAACAGGATGTTTTAAAAAATCTAAACAGTGCCTAGATCACGGTAATTTGGAGAACATCACAGACATGTTTCTGTGTCTCTGTGTCTTTGTATCAGGTTTTAGCCTAATCTGTGATGGACTGAACTTTTTTTTTTTTTTTTCTTTTTACCATGGCAACCTCACTATGGTGATTTCAGGGCTAGGGAGCTTTATATTTATCTTGACCAGCATGAAGAAGCCTGAGCCTCATTAACTGTAGGAAGGTGGATGGATAGCATATGGAACACACCGCACAGGAGACGGCACTTCCCTTCCCAGGGCAACTGGGTCATTCATATTATCTACACGCACTGCAAGTTTCCTTTTGGAAATACTGAGTTGCTAACTGTTCTCTCTGTCCCAAGGGAAGAAAATCCAGACAGATGGCTTCAGAGAAACCTTGCATCTTTAAGGGAAGATATCCTCCTGGAACAATAATTAATGCTGGTGGGATTTTTTTTTTTTTTTGAGAAACTTGGAAAGAATTCAGTATCACCAGAGGGCATTAACACAGAGCCTAGCAGAGGACAGAGAAAGATAAAGAGGGGAAAAAATAGCTATCACAAAACAGTGATCCTATTAAAATGACATTGAAGAATTCTATTAGTGCTCTTTGCCCCCTCGCCTGCCTGCCTTCGAAGATTCGAGGTGAAACACAAGCGCTTGTCAGTCAGACAAAGCCTCCCAATAATCTCTGCTAAAAGGTGACATTCACGCATTGCAGAGGGACACATGGGGCTCTGGGCTGACTACCTCAGGAGTCTGCCGGCAGAAAAGCTGCATCTGGCTGTGGGTGCCAGTGCTCCAGGCTGCAGGGAAAGGGATGGTGGGGCAGATGTGGGCTTGGGCTGCCCACCCACCCGGAGACTCAGTAGCATGAGTGGGGCTGAGCAGCAGCGATGCTGTGGCAGCGTTGCCTCCGACAGAAAGGAGGCTGGTGCTAGGCAGGCTTTACATCGGGACTCTGGAGCACTGGGCAAGTTGAGGTGGACTTCATCTTCACTACACCCCAGCTGAAACCTTGCTGTGCTGCTGTGCAAGGTAAAACCTCCCTGGTAAGACCTCACCCATGTTTAGATACCATCGTTTGAGCTTTGGATGTGTTGACCTTTATTGTTGGTGGCAAACATTAGAAGCACACAAGTACAACGGGAAGAAAAGCTAGATCCTAAGCTAGTGTTTCCCCCCAGAAATTAACTACTACCTTAGATGTGCTGCTCGGTTTGGTACTGCGTGCCATATCCCAGGGTTTCCCAAAACAGTGGTGATTTTGGGAGCCACAAAAACTGATGCCTAAAATTGCTCTATACCCAAGATCACTGGGAAAATGCAAGACCTCTTTTCCCACTAGCAGCTAAACCTTCTTATTTTCACTTCCTGAACTCGTCTCCTAGTACATTTCAGCAAATGTCTATTTATGCAGGAGTAACTAGTGCACCGTGCGCAGGATTAAGAATGTGTTCTTCTCTTGGCCACATTCAAAAAAAGTTTTGAATTCTATTAATTTCTGTCCCTCTCCCAGTTTTTTAGTAAGAAAACCTATTTGGATCTGGATCAAAGGGATAGTTTATTGCTCTTTGTAGAAGAGCAGATTCTCTTTTACCTGTGGAAATTACTAAAAGTGGCACAGAAAACTCATACACCATCTTGAGCAAATATCTGTTTGCTCCACCCAGAGAAATAACGCGTCAGCTGGAGTACTTTGTGTAGCATTGGGTGCTGCATTCCCAGAGAGATACGGACCAGCTGGAGTGACTCCCGAAGAGAGCTGCAGGAAGGATCAGGGGGCTGGAAATCACAACCTTCCAGGAAGAATGAGTGCATTGGGGTTGCTTTGTTTAAAGGAAAGAAGATTAAGGATGGGGGAAGGGAAAATGATAATACTCCTCAAATATGAGAAGTACTGCTGCTGAGAAAGGAGGAAAAATTTCTTCTCCCTGGTGGAAAGCAAAAGAAATAATGGGTTCAAATTGCAGCAAAGATGACTTCAGTTAGGCATTATGAAAAAGCTTTATAACAGGAAGCAAAATGAAGCACTGGACATGATTGTCTGAAGAGATACTTTAGAGACCCCACTGGAAGTCTTTGAAACCAAATTAAGCAACTGTTTCTCTTGGGCAAAGGAAAGGAACAGATGACCTTGGGAGTTAAAGGGACTATTATGACATTTTAGAGGAAAGTAGCTCACCTGGAAATTCAGTTACTGGTAAAGAGGCAAATTGAAAAAAAATGAATGAAGTTTTTATTAATGCTTTTCTACATCTTACAAACTATTAAAATTATCCTTTCAAGCCTCCTAAGATTTACTAGGTATGTCAGTATTAAAACATTAGAAGGTGACACAAAAATAACAAAATGTAAAGGGGAGATGTTTACAGGTTTCAGAACTGGACTGTACTTGGCAGCTCTGAGGCACTGACTTACCCAGGGGCACTTGGAGCAGTATTGCTCTCTGGAAAGCTCGTCTCTTTCCAGATCATTCAAGTGAGGAAGGCAGATTTCCCTCCCATCTTCTTCAGGGGGTCTAGCGCTGCCAAAGGTGGTTGGGAGAGTATTATCAGGGCAATCCAGGAAGGAGAATTACACCTGCTCTAAATGGTGACTGAGCACCGAGACGGGTACGTAAGAGGATGGAAACGGGAAGAGGCGATAAGAAGATTGCCAAGTTGGCCACTGCAGCCGAGCACACACTGGCAAGCTTCCTCCCCTGCCTCTCTGCTGCGACCTCTCAATCACCCTTGGTGCAGCCCTTGCAGCGCTCTGCCAAATAGGATCACACGCAGGCAGAGGGAGAATTTACACATTCCATAGGACTTGATGAAAGCAATTGGTAAGGACACGCCACAGGATTAACTGGAAAAAATCCATCTATACGAGGGGAAGAGGCAGTGGCTGGGTGGGAAAAGGAGAGTTACAACCCCTGTCTGCTTGGTTTTAAGCCCAAGCAACCTGCGCCTGTGTTCAGGGAGTCCTCTCGCAAGCCTTGTGCTTGTTAGAATTTAATTGCTTACTGATCATGCTGCTGGCGAACTGGTGCAAATAGAGATGATCCCTCATTAATGCAGAAGCTTATGTGAGACCAGCTCCAAGGAATAATTTCAATAGTGTCTAGATGTTCTCTGGTCCAAGTTTCCTTACACCACAGTGCCATTTTATTAACATATCTGAAGAAAAAAAAATCAGGAAAAAGTCTGTCTGGGAACTGTCTCCCCACCCTCTAGGTATTTTTAAAAGTAGGTCTGTGAGTTAGTCTTAGAAGGCATTTATGGCCTGGAACTATGTGGAAATGCATTTGGAGACACATCACCAGTCAAGAGACCAGAGGGCCAATGGCCACTATTAATTACCTTGCAGCTAAGCAGGAGCTGAAAAGCTGCCCTTCGGCCTTGTTCAGCTGGAGAGAGCACAGCACAGCTGTAAACAGCTGTAACGAGCTGTCAGGGAGGGAGAAAGCTACACCTACCTTTTGCTTTCTGCCTTGTGTGGAGAAAAAAAAAAAAAGGAAAGGAAAAAATCAAATCGCAGGAAGCTGTGCATGGATTACTTGTCTCCTTCTTCTGAAGCTGGAGACATCAGTCTTCTTTTGCACAAGACGCGAGCAGCATGTTGAGACACCTTGTGATTATAAACTCTCCTCAGCAAAATTATTGAGGGTCAAAGAATATGGGGACTCGTGGGATGATCTGATTGGCAGGACAATTAGGTACGGGCTGTGTTCTTTCATTTCTGCTGGAAACTTGGTGTAATTACAGCTCATGTCTCTGGCCTATGTGATGCCGGAGGTCGGATGAGGTGATGAGGATACTCCCTCTAGCCGTAAAAATCTATTAACCTCGCTTTGCACCATGCATGGCTCAGGCACGCAGAAATTCAATACCTGTCCACCATCTGAAAGCTTTCTTGTCAAGGAGGAAGAAATAGAAGTACCGATGTGAGCAGGGTTTTTCTCCGTTTTTCCCATTGAAATCGCTGGAGAGAAGCTCCCAGGCGAAGGGTTCAGCTTCGAGGTGGAGCTGGGGTTTGGAGGTTCTGCGACAGGAGTAGCTGAGCTGGGAGCCTTGGCAGGAGCCGGCCCCACGGCTGGGGTGCGCTGCAGAGCTGCTCAGCAAGTGGTGGGCATCAGTGAGGGAAGTGGGTACCACAGGGATTCCCGTGCTCACTGAAGGTGCTGCTTTCCTTATTTAAAGAGGGCGGAAAAGGAAAGTCTGGTGGAGGCTTGGTACCCTTTCTTATAAAAGGAAAGATCTCGAGCACAGGAAATTAGGCTGCCCCAGAAACGGGCCAGAAAACCACCGTACTCCAGAGACTTTAATCTTTATTTTTGCACATATAGGGCATAAGGATTTTTTGAGCGAAGATCCTACTTATTTATCAACTTTCCTAGGGGGTAGTTTGTGGAGAAAGGGGCTAGGGAGAGCTTCTGGTTAATTTGGTAATTTACCTTACTGAATGGGAGATTCATTTGCCTTAAGTTAGGTATCTGAAGGGAAAAATGTCCAAGCCTGAGCCAGCCAGACTTTTACTTCCTTCATAATTGGTAGGAAAAGCAGAGGAGATAGCGAAGGCAGATAAGACTACTCACCCTCCAGAGATGGCCATTTCCCTACATCATCTATACAATAAGTCTCAGGTGAGCACTTCAATACCTGGCTTACAGGAACCCAAAGTTAGATGAGATTCCCAGCAGCCATTAGAATAAGACTGCAACGCTTTTCACAGATGATGTAAATAGCATTAGAGAAGAAAAAATGCCACCTAATAATCAATCATCAGCTTAATTAGCTCCAAGCTATGAAGTCAGACAGTTCCAACTGGAGGCCAAATTCAGCCTGTGGGCTGATTCCAACTGGCTTCGCTCTGCTTCTGCTGTAGCTACGTGGTGGGACGGGAGGCGATGGGGAGCAGCTGTTAGTGCCCTGGGTGAGGTCCAGCAGTTCCTGATGCCTCCTACAGTGCTGCGTGAAGCCAAACCCTCAGCCTGGGGAGGTGCTGTGTCCACATGGCTCGCGAGGGGAGTCTCCAAATGGGCATCTGGGCTCCAGAAACACAAAACAAAGCTTGGACCACCCCGTGAATTAAGTCATTCTTCTTGGCCAGAAAGAGACTTAGGAAAGTAAACATCTTGAAGCTTGTATTGCACAGCCCTGCTTTCGAAAGCCCAAATTAAGTGCTTGGCTGTGCAGCCTGTGCTGAGAGGTAGCGTTTGTGCAGTTGGGGTTCATGCAATTCCCTTTGGAGGAATTTTCACAAAGAAAACAGGACTTTGTGTTTTCTGACATTTGCTTTAACTGAAAGGCATTGTGAGGACTTTTACAGAATACCAATTAGACTCGCAGGTTAGCAAGCGAGAGCTATGCACTTCATGTTGGCTGAGGTCACTGCACAGCAGAAAAAAAGATCAGAGCTATTCACAAACAGCCTATCCCAGAGCTGCAAAGTCTGATTTCTCCACTTTAGCCAGACAGGGGTTGTTAGGAGAAGTAGAGTCTTTCCTTACACCAGCTGATCCAGTTAGACTGGATCACAGCTGTTGGGCTGTGAGCAAGGTCTGAAACAGAACCTGGCAAACAGAAGAAGGGCTTCTGCTCCCAGGGGCTCATCTGGGCGTTTCTTTCAGCTACATCCCAGCCGGTCTGGGAATAAATATCACCTCACTATAAATCATGACTTATTTCTATCTCTGCAATTGCAGCTACTGCAACATTACTCTTAATTCCTACCATTATTCAATAATTACATGGCTGAGGTCTCTCTTAAAATATCCTCGTGAAGTTTGGTGCTGTTGTTTGTAAACTGCTTTGCCTGTTTAAGTTTCAGAGGTGTTGCCTGTTAACGCTAAGGCTGCTGGTGCCATGGGATGGGTTGTGCTCTCAGGTCACCAGGGAAAGACCATCTTTCCCATGCTGGGTTCAGGGAAAGCTGGGCACTTCAACTGGTCCCGGTATGGCCTGTAGGTGATGTTTTACAGAGGCAAAGCAATCCTTTATCCCACAGAAACCTTTCCCTATCATTCTTCCGTCTTGAGAAAGCCATAGAGTAGAGCATAGTCTGTGTGCTGGAGCTCCTTTCCTCCCTTGCTACCACACAGCAAACACACCTGCCTGGTGGGGGATTGACACTCACAGCACAAAGCGGGAGGACAAGAGGGAGTCCTTGAGGCAGAGCCAGGATTCACTGAGGGACAGACACCACCACTTTGAGCTACAGGAGGGACAGACCATCCACCAATGTTCCTGTTCCTGCCTGTATATAGCTTCTCCATCACCTAACTGCTCCAAAGGCCACCCTTTTCTGGTTCATCCTCTGGAAAAGGAGACTTGCTTGGGCCACCTAGTCTCATAGCGTCTCAGAGTGGGAGAAGAGACAGAAGTGAGCAGTGGACTGCTCTCGTTTCCCTCGAAGCATAGCTGGAGTTCTTTCATGAACAGACCCAGAAGCATGTCCTCCTGCTGTCTCGGGGCTATTTTCAGGTTGAGCCAGTGAAAACATACCTGAGGAGGTGCTCATTGTAATGTTATAGCATATCTTCCCAGTGGTGTGGAGCTGGAAAAACCTACCTTTCATATGGCAGTAATACACAGTGCTTAATAGGAATATATAAAGCAAAGCCAAGGTAAATTGAAATTATTTCTTCTCAATTCTTACTCACATTACTTCTAATTCAGCAGACAGGTTTACTCGTTGTCTCTCTCTGGTATGAAACAAAGGCAATATCTCTAATAGTGATGCAGCCATACACAACAGAATTTAGCCACCTACACAGCTTTAATCAGAACATCTTTCACTGCTCATAAGGGGAATTTATCCAAGTAACAGCTTTTAAATTGACCATGCTACCGCTTCTAGAATAAGATCTCCATCATTTCTCGGCATTTGTCTCCATCTGTCATATTAACCTTCCTCTGATTTGTCCCTTCTAAATGCCAGCTAACCAGGGTCAGAGGCAGCCACAACATGGCCAGGAGGGCCTTGAGGTAGTGCAGCTCTTTTCCCATTGCCTGACTTGGCACATGTGCATCAGGCAACACTTAAGTGGCAGCTGAGACTGAAGCCCCTGAAAAGTCCCCCAATTAGTCTATCCCTTGAACAGAAGAACAGTGAAAAATGTCATTCTTCCTCATGAATGTATTCCTCTCACAGCTGTCCCAGTCCTGTAACTCCTCACCAGTGTGTATCGTCACCCTTTAACATTTCTGTTGCTCTACACCATAATCATGTAGGCAGTGTCTGTGCAAACAACAGAGGAATAGGTACCAAAAGCCAAGTGGCTCATTGGGTGCAGCTCCTATACAAATATACAGCTCCCATCCTGAAAGTCTACTTACCTTTGGTTCAGACAAGCTGAAGAGGAGGGTAGCTGCTGTCTTCTCTAAGTTTTAGTCCACATGGGCCTTAGCATAAGTAAATTGTTGGAAGAAATAGTTGCTTTATTCAGGTTGCTATGAGGCATAGTGTATAGGTGCAGCATATAGTATCAAACTTCTCATTGAACTCGTTATTAAAAGAACAGCTTTCAAGGCTAGGAAGAGTTCATCGTCAATTAATGATAACGCTGTCTCAAAACAATATTTGGAAAGTACCCATAGACATGCACACGTGCATGCACACACCACCTGCTTCATGACCCACTCTTTCTTAAGTTCTCTGGGCACTACATGCAAAGTGGAATCCTTATTTCTTTAAATAACTCATTTCTTCCTCTTTCAATGAACTTACTCATGCTCTTTGAACTTCAAGGTAGAAAAATCAAAGGCAGTCACTGTGTCTCTTAGGAGTTCTTGACCTACTTTGTACTGATCAGTTCTCATCTCCTACAGAAATGTGGAAACTGTGTCAGAAGGATTTACACAATAAGCTGTCAAGAATGTTTCTTCTTTTAACTTTATGCATTTCAAGGAAGGGAACCTGAAAGGAATACGCACAAACTTTAGGTAAGATTGTAGGAAAAGTGTCTGTGCCAACAGATAATGTAAAAGATACCTCTGTGGGCTTAGGAGGCTACTTGAATGAGTCGTCAAGTATAATTCAGAGAAATGTCTCTAAATTCTTTCATGTTGGCAATAAAATCAGAACTATCACAGAGTGATTTTGTTGGCAGAGAAAGGGGAAATTTGAAAACTTGGGGAAGGGGGGGAAAGGAAAAAATATTTTCCCACTTGAAAAAAATCCACTGATTACTCATTTCTCAATGGCATGAGATGAAGGCTCATGATAAAAAGTAATGACACCTTATGAACACAGGACTTAATATTTTTAACATTTTGGCAAATAGTCAGAAGTCTGGTTAGGTACTGGTTAGACCACCCCTCAACCTGGCAAATGTTAGATCAGCAGTCCAGGACACTGCTATGCAGAGATTGGGACAAAATAAGGTTTCTTTGTGAAATAGCCTCTGGATTTCCCCCAAAATAATGAAGGAAACCTTATTATCTTTACAGCCATGTTCTGCCCAGACTCCTCACCCTTCATCCTGGGACTTCCTTACTGATGGGGACTTCTCCCCCCAGGTAGGTTCTGAGGACCATATCTAGGAATGCAATAAGATATGAAATTACCATCTTGCGTCTTGGGCACGGTGAATAAACAACACTCTGAAGAGGTGGTACCTTGCAAGAATAAGAAAGGAGTTTGCTCAGTGTCATTAGGGGTCAGCCTCGTCGTTGTCACTGTGCACCCAGACACAAGTGAGACACATCAGGCAGTGCTGGTCACTCCTGTAAGGCTTGCACCCTTCTGTACTAAGACGTTTAGCAATCAACATGCAGTGCATTTGTTGCTTGGAAATGCCCTTGCCTCTGGTAGCAAGCCCCTCTCTACATGGGGAACGATGTAAATGTGTTGACTACTGCCATTAAAACACCACCAGCTTTTTTGAATACAAAAAATTTTATTTTTGACATGTTCATTAAGAGGTTCATATATCTTTTTGTGCCAGTATCTCGGTGGCCATGTGTGTGTGTATTCACATATGCACATGCATGTGTCTGCTTTTCACAAGCCATTACTGTGGAAGCTGGACACCTGTATCTCTATGTCTCACTTAAGCACTTTGCGGGGACAAAAGCGAGGCAAACCTGCATCATTACTGTAATCCATCCAGTACTTTTCCATTGAGCGCTGCCAGAAAAATGTCTCCAGTTCAAGGGCAGAGCTTTTCTCAGACTATATGGGAGAAAGTCTGCCTGTAAGAGAAAAACTGATTTAAAGGATGTTGGATCCTTAACTGACAATCAACTTAAAGCTACAGCAGCAGCAGCATTGTCAGATGAGTAAGTGGCACCAAATGTGATGCTGATCTCACATTGCTCCTTTGAAAGAAGAGTGACCTGTCCTGTGCACAGAAGGATTTAATTGCCCCGTGTGGAAATTTGACAGCAGGTTCCTGGAACAGCTTGCTTTAGCACCACTGTACAGCAGTTGCTCCATTAGATAGCACGGGTTTGCTGAGCCCAGAGCTTGTAGCACCTTTGATACAGGCCACCTTCTCATGCTCTCCTCAGCCCCACACCTCCTGCCCCCATAGCTGCTATGGGGGCTCGGTTTGGATCTTGATCCTTTCTGCAATGACTTCCTCCACTTTGGAGGTGATGTGCAGGGATGAGAGGGACTGTGCTGTTCCTCCCGAGGCTGTTTGCTGTGAGCTCCTTCAGACCACTGGAACTGGACCCCACGCTAGGAAAGGATGTGTGTGTCCCTGGCTGACCTTCCTCCCAGCCGATGCGATGCCTTCTCCTCCCCTGCAGCCAGTCTCTTCTGCCGACTCTCGGAAAGACCATGAGCTGCTTCTCTGGAAGTAAAATGGATGTGATAGGAAACTTCCATTTAAAGCCTGCTTGTGGGAATGCTTCTCATCAGTATGATGTTGTAAATGCAGGCGGACATGTTCCTGTGCATGCAGACGAATGCATCACACCGCTGCGTCGTCCTGAGCACAGCTATTAAAATAAGGGGAGATTGATATATATTCACCACCATACGTTAAACCTACAGCCCACTAGAGCAATCTCCTCTCCATTTTGTGCGTGTACCAGCAGTAACCAGGTAACAGTAAACTGATTTACATTCCGGAGCGATTATCCACAGTGATGCACTCCATTAAATGGGCGGACGGTGGCTTACTTTTCATAATCCATGGTGACACACTGGAAATGAAAGTGACAAAAATTATAGATAGCTCTTTGGCTGAAGATGCAAAAGAAAAGGCATGGAGGAAAGAGGGAGGCCCAGGGGCTTAATCCTGCAAAATGCCAAGCCAGGCTGTGATGTGCCAAGTGCCCCTGTTTCCACTGGAGGGCTGTGAAAGGAGGTACTGAGCCCCTCAGAAGAGTGCAGGATGGAGCTCCCATTTGGGAATTAAACATTCATTTCTTTGCAAATGTCATTTTCTGCAGTTCAAAGAACATTAAGCCAAGTGCAACCTTTGAATTTGCTACTTTTCAAGAACTTTTCTATTTTTCATGAAGGAACATCTATGAGCATGTGTGTGTGCCAGCGTGTATTTGAGGATTTCGCTCAACACAGACTTAGCTTAAAAAACAAGCCATTGTTGACCCAGAGATCATGAAGTCAAGTAATGAAGACTGAGATGGGTGAAACTAATAGAAAGCATTAAAAAGAATCTCAGATGCCTGAAATTTGTATTAGGCTGCATTTTTTTTAAACCATAGGACACTTGAATAGAGATAAACACTTAAACTGGGTCAGCTCACAAGCATTCAACAGTTCCACATCTTTCCTCAACGGCTGCTTCTTGGGTCACAGAGTCCAATGCTGCACAGTTAAATGAATAAATTGGGCCATCATTTGTGTCTCCATGTTTCTGAGGTCAATTGTGGGCACTCTGGGGCCTTTGGGGTTTCTGGAAGAGCCAGAAACCATCCATGGTTGGATCCAAGGATACCTGAGAAATTTTTTTACTCAAAATTAGCACCCTAGAAAAAGACTTAAATCAGCCACATGTCAAGACAGCCTTTAAAATCAGAAGCATAAAAATAAACCCCTACAGACTTGCCTTAAAAGATAGCTCCAAACTCAACAGCTCTGAAGTCTAATAAATGCAACATAAACATCTTTTGAGCAAAACATACTGGTGAAAAGAACGTTTATTGTGTTACAAAAATCAATGCAATCTGCAAGGACTGAATCAAATAGCTGTACAGCCTATCCTGTGATTCATTGTGCTTTCATGAGTAAGGGATGCTAGGATGAAATGGAATGTACATGTAGCTGGAATGATTGGAATATACATGGTGAGAAAATAGAATTGCTTTTTTTCAGCTTGGAATCTGACAGTGACATATGTTTTTCATTGTTTCATTAATATATCAAAATGTTTCTGTCACGTGGTGAAAACCACCAATTCATGAAAATGCAAGTTAGATGCCACAACCCCTAAACTAACAGAAAACCTTTCATTTACATATAATTCTGAAATATTACCATCAGCCAATCTTCTGCTGGCATGCAGGATTTGCTATCATCATTCACACATATATTTTTGTGTGAGTTAAGACTTGCAGCTCATATTTTCAAAGTATTTGTGTCAGTCTCTGGGCTCCTTTGCTTTAAATTAAATATATAACTGCATAAACGATTGGCAGTGTCACCAGCAGCAGCTCTTTACTTTAAAGTGGAGATGAGTCAAGCAGAAATTAAATTATAATCAAGTAATACCTATCTTACATGCAACTATCACTCCTTGACAGGACTGAGGTAGATAATTACTTTTTTCAGTGTTTTGAACATTAATTGTTTGAGCTCATAATATGGGAAATGAGCTCACTCTGTTTTGTAAAGCCAGTCTTTGCCTCACAAGCTATATTCTTGTGAAGGATATGTCTATAGAAAAAAAGAAGCAAGTCCTGATAGTGCTCTGAGTATCCTCAGAGTTGCATGAGTTTAGTGCTTAATTCAATATACCCCAAGACCCAGTGGAGCTGAACAGTTCATACCTGTGCCAGGCTGGCTCTCGCCACTCCAGTTCTGATTCACACCACCACACATCTGGCTGCTCTAGAGCATGGACAAAGCAAGAGTGTTTCTGCCTGCAAAGCACTGTGGACATGTCCTAGGCAACATCTCCCAGCTCTTAAACAAATAAAGTGCACATGCATGGAGATGAGGGGACGGGAGGGCCATGGTCATGGCGCTGGACTGAATCTGCATTTTTCTGTGCAGCCTTGGTCTAGTCCTTCCTTTTACTCCCATCTTAATTCCTCATCTGAAAAAAGTGGAATGAAAGGACTGGCTTTTAATTAGTACAAGGATGACTTTATAAACAGTCATGACGGGTTTGCGTACTAGGGTGATGAGGGGCCATACAAGGACCAAGCCAGAGGAAGCAAGCCAGAAAGGCTGAAATGTTAAATAATAGATTGCAATAACAGTGGCTTTTATTTATTTTTTTCTAACTTGGAGAATTTCTAAAAGGACAATAAAACGATGGCAATCGGCTCATCACATCACAGCCCATCACAGCCCTCCTTCTCTCCTGTGCTGTCACTGTGCACCCACTGAATGAATAGGCAAAACCAACCTCATTTCGGCTCGGGACATGGGCTGTCAGTCACTTCTGACAACAAGCATTTGGTGCCCATTTTTAGTAGGTTTTTAACAGATCAATCTTTATCTGGTGGTTCAAAGAAGCAGTTCCATCTGCGTGCAGCTTGGAACTTGCAAACACTGTGCTTGATCTTTAAACGTATCATTGTTCTGAGTCACCGGCTGCTTCTGTTTTAATGTAGGTGATCTGATTCACCAAAGTGAGTTAATAATATAACTGGGGAAAATTAAGTTCCTATTTCTATGAAAGCATAAATGTTATCTGAGACGGTGACATTTACGATTCACTGAAAAATATGATTTGTTTTACATGCAGTTGTTGAGCTGCCAAGGAGCTTTTTTTATTTCTAGCAATTTAAGCTTCTCTGTAAAGTAGATGATTTAAGACAGGCAGAAGATGCCTTTTCCTCACTGATCCATTATGTCTGCCTTTTCCCTTTACTCTTGGTCTGCAGCAGGCGAAGAAGCAGCACCAGTTAGAAATCACTGGATAAATGTACACAGCTCATTTTTCTTTGTAACGTGAGGGACGGAGAAGAAAACCTTATAAAACACAGAGCCATTAAAAAAAAAAAAAGAAACAGACAATTCTATCATGATGGATAACACTTACACAATTAAATAAAAGTACACTTGCAATATCAAAGAGCAGAGCACATTTCATTTTTATCTGCAGTGTCGCTCTCCTAATGGTTTCTGTCACAAAACCTAAACAAAACAAATCTGTGAAGCAGACAAAGTCTCAGGTTTCAGGGATGCAGAGTTCTGCCAGGTGGATCAGAAAAGTAGGTCAGTGGGTCATTAATACAAACCTGACGGGAAAGAAACCCCGACCCGCTGAAAAGCAAGGGGTTTAGCACATTCGTCCATTCGACACACTCCGTGCATATAATTTCCTCTAAATAGGCATTGCAGTTCAAGCGCCACAAGCCAAAACGCGGATCAGAGGACATCTCAGAGGCTGAAATACCTTCATCCTCGCGTATTGTGCGAACCTCACAAATCGCATTACATAGATGGTGGGGTTTTCACACTCGAAGACCAACATATATATTACAATTTCTGTGTGTCTAACTACACTGCAAATCATTTTCAGAAGCCTATACAGTCTTATTTCTATTACTGACCAAGGCACTTAGCCCTTAAAATGTTTGTCATCTTTCCATGGTCTCCTGAAAGCCCAAAGTATTTTTGACTTTTCACTTTCCAAGAAGACATGACAGATGCGATGCTGGGAATTTCCACCTGCAGTCCTGTACCTTCAGCTACTTTGCTTTCCCCTAATAGATGGTGAGAGAC
>KZ505871.1:564794-583634 GCA_002844005.1 Limosa lapponica baueri | reverse complement strand
GAAAAATTTCTTCACCAAAAGCATTGGAACAGGCTGCCCCAGGAAGTGATGGAATTGTCATCCCTGGAGGTATTTAAAAGACGAGTAGATATGGTACTGAGGGACATGGTTTAATGCTGGTTTTAGCAGTGTTGGTTGACGGTTGGACACAATGATCTTAAAGGTCCATTCCAGCCTAGACGATTCTATGTTTCTAACTTAGATGTGCATCCCCATATGCATGGGATGCAGTGAATGTGCCAAAGCACTTTAAACAACTAAACAGTTTTATTAAACAGAGGAAGTAACATTTCTGTTTGTCTAATTAAATTGATTATTTACAGTCACCTGCCTTTTGATTATCTTAGAACTAGTAGTTTTCAACTTCTCACATTATTTATGTGCTTTTTGCTTTTTAAGTGAGTACTTTGGTTTCAATTTAAATGATCTAATCCTTGACCAGAGCTACTTAAAAAAAAAAAACAAAGTAAAGCAAAAAATATTCCATTTGTACTTGTAGTAGAAGTTATCCCTGATTTTAAAAAATGATTTGTTACTGTAGCAAACCTTACTTCCAAGTGTTTACTGAATAACTTCTCCTAGTTGTAGAATGACTTTCTTTAAAACTATGGCTGCAAACATATACTGCTCGTTACTTTTAATGAAATGTATATTATTCTAATATATGATAATAAATTTAGACCTTCCCTTATGTTGTCATATTTTATATTTTAGTTTTAAACAACTACTGTTTTAAAGAGAAAAATAAGATTTAATTTCAATTGTAATACCCAGATTTTTAATGAAAAGATTAACGGACTTTCCACTAATCAGTAGAGCAAGGTGATTATACCAACAAAACAAATTTAGCAGCTTTACTGTTGCCATATATGTCAACTTATTTTATGCACTAATAACTTGAAAGCATAATTTTATTAATTACCTCTCTAGCAGTTGAAAGTGCTTCAGACATATTCTGTTGATGAAGGGACATACTACAAGTGCAGTATAATTTCTACTCAAATCCTGTGTTTAAGTCCTTGTGGAAATCGAATAGAACGAAACATTTGCTGAGTATTTGGTTAAATTGAGAGCCAGAAGAGTGATGCCCAACAATTTAAAGAGATTAAGGATCACCCCAGAAAGTCTAAGCATTTATTTGACATCTCCAAGCAACATGAAAATAGAAGTTGGATAAGTAGTCAAACAAAAATTAAAGCTTCTCTTTAACTAATGGGTCACGATGCAAAGTAATAATGATGTAAGAATGATTTGCACTGAGGTGTTGCTGTTGAAGTTTTCATCTAGGCTTTAGAGGTCATCCTGGACTGCAGATGCAAATCCACTCTTTCAGTGCCATGCACAGATAGGCAGGGGCTGTGAGGGATTTTTATGGTAGCCAAGCAACTGTAAGATTATTACAAGGTTGACAACCAAGGTTGTCATCCTGCCTCCAGGTACCCACCTGGGGACCATCTCCTCTATTGCTCCCCATTAGGGGAGTCTTGGGGATGGGCCCTCATGGGGTGAAAATGGTTCAGTCTTGATGAAGCCACAGTGACTTACACCAGCTGAGTACCTGTCCTGTAACTCGGCATGCACCCTACTGGAGAGCTGGCAAGTGTGGGTTATACAGGGAGAATTATCTTTGAAATGGATTTCTAAAACAATGCATTTAACATATGAAAGCCTGGGAATCCGAAATGAAAGTTTTTACATACTTGGCATTCATTTGTAAGTTGGCAGTGACAGCTTTCATCCTACAGAAAACATTTTTTATCTCATGAAAGTTGAAAATAGCTTTGTGCAATACCGGTGCCTCTCGCTAAGATGGGGCTTTTCATCCGTGACCTACTTTGCTTTCTGCACAATATACCTAATGAGTAATAATGACTTCGGAAAGGGCAGCGCTAGAGAAGAAGTTGAAGTAACGCCTTAAGATGCTGTCTGTGAAAACATCAAACAGAATATTTTTCATCAAGCTGAATAAAAGAATCTGGTTAAAGTACACATAAGTTAAAGAATTAAACAACGCTGGGCTGATGGGTGAAGGCTCTTCGCGCAAAGCGGCTGTCGCGGCGTGGGGCCGGTGGTCGTGCTGCGACAGCACGGTGGTGGTGCTGTCAGGCACCCCAGGGGGGCATGCAGCACACAAGCATCCCTGTGAGCACCCATGGCACCCGCTGGCAGATCAGCACGGGAAACCGTCGCTGCTGATGTGCCTCTGTGTCCAGCAGCTCTTCAGGTGAAGGAGAGACCTGGAGGGAGCGAGGACCAGGGCTGAGCAGGTGGGAGGTGGAGCTGGGAGCCACGGAAGTACAAAGCTCCATCCCCACTTGCAGAGCTGCTGGGCCTCTTACCTGCCAGTCACTCACCAGCAGGGCCCAGTCCCCATCTAATTTAGATAATCTGCTCTGCTGCAGCCCTTCTTTACTGTCCGCCTCCACACCAGAGCTGTGTGACCGCCACCTCCCTCTTTCCTCAGCAGTGGAGCCGATGCACGAGTCCCGCTTCTCCAGTCCTTGTTGGGTCCCTGGGTCTCCTCTCTTTGCAAACCCCCAGCCCACAATCCATCCCCTCCCCCTCACGGAGGGTAAAGCTCTGCCCCTTCTCACCCTTCTTGCCCCATTTGTCCTCCAACACCCTAGATAATGTTTAGTTTCATTGCAGAAATCTTGGTTAGACACAAAAAAAAAAGGTAAAATTTGGCTTTTTGGCTTTTATTGTTATTACTACTATCACTCTCCTTGCCTTTTTAGACTGGAGCGCTTTGATTTTGCTGGAGTGAAAAAAATATGCTTTTTTTCTTTTTGGTCGACTGAAACTTTGTTAGATTGCAAAAGTAACTTATTTTGTCCTTTTCAGGTAAGCTGAGAATATTCTTGGCAGCAAGAGTATTCCTTGTGAAACTGCGTAGAAGGAAAAGAATTTTATATATAAAAAAATTCATGCAAGTCTCCATTTCAAAAATCCATGCAAGCCACAACATTGCATCATTTTTCTTTCTTTCTGTCAGCAGATGCCTATGAGTTTTCACACCAGGCCAACTTTGAATTGTATTTTGCTTCTTTGCCCATGGAGCATAATCAGAAACCTGGGGAGATTTCATGAAAAGCACAAAATGCCTCCCTGAACAAGGAGGAGTAAATAAAGCAGGCCAAATGCCAGACAGCTGAGAGGAGAGACGAGCTGCAGAAGGAAGATGAGTTGTGAGTTTGCTGTTGGCAGGCGAGGAGAGGACACAGAGGGGAGTTGTGGCCTCCTCAGCCTCCAACCCTGCCTTCAGAAAGGGCTTCTCACTTCAGGCGCAGCTCAAAGCAAAGGCTGATCTGGAGGATTTGACGTTCAGGTGATCAGCAGGTCCAGACTTGAAAATAAATTCAATCCCACACCAATTAATATGAATAGGTCCTGAGGAAAGCTGAAAGACCCGAAAGCCATGTGAAGCAGAGAACAACAGCCGACTTCCCCCACAATATGTCTAGCAGTATAAAGGAGTATTAAGATACCGTTATTCTCAACGTTCACAGTAGCTGCAAGGCCCCTTTATAATACTGACATGATCTGAAGGGGTGTTTGTTTAAGTGAAAACCATAGCCAGTGTTTTAAGTAGGTCAAGTTCAAAGCCTAGTCAATATTTGAAAAATCTGTGCAAGTTAAAGAGGCAATGAGAAAAATTAGCATGTGAGCCCACTAGAGCTTTTCTTCCCAACTGCACTTTGCATGGGGAAAATGAGGACAGTACACAATGAATCGGTATTTGTGTCCCAAATACCCAACTCCTTCTCTGATTTTCCATAAGAGAAAAAAAGAAAGAATTCAGAAACTCTTTTTTTCTGAGCTCTTACTTGATCATCCTTTTTTTCTAAATTGGGAAGTGGAAACTTTGATTTCCCATCGTAACTTCGCCAGAAAAATCAAGAGCTAAAAGTGAGTTTTATTTAACCTAATTCCCAAACTTTTACCGTACATCCTAATTACAGTATATTGCTGTGACTTGGAAAAGCTGGATACTAGATATATGCACCACAAAATATAGACTATGGATGACAGGAAAGGCCTTTCAAACCAATAACTAAAACTGTTTCTTCATTTACAAAAAGCTGAAATGGAAGAATGATCTAAGTGATGTGGGGGATGGCAGGGCAGGGAAGGAAGGGAAGAGAAGAAGGACAGTTCATGCCAGCTTGGGCCAGTGACATTTAGGCATAGTTTCCCTTACGTTCCTCTTTGGCCAGTGGACTTCCAGAGAGCAGCTCAGAGCAGATGCTATGAGTCATTTTCTGGCACAGCCTCTGGATGAGCTGCATTGGTATTTCAGTTCAGATCAGGAGTGCACTTTAGGAGGGACTGTCCTGATTGTCCCCACTTACAACACTGTTTTTTAGGGCAGAGCAGCTCTTGGCTTCCTTCCAGGTGAAACTGAACTGGATGAGGCACTCCAGGGAGGCATCCAAAGTGCTACAGCCACGAGTGCGTGTGTGCTAGGCATGCAGCACCGACCAGGCCTAGTTTGAGATAAAATGTGTATAGCGTGGAGATGTGGGCCTCAACACTGACTGATTTGCTCTGTAGACCCACTTCTATAGGTCTACTTCTACTTTTTACTGTAGGCACAGCTTCTGTCTCTGGATATTCGGAGAGCCTAAGGAGCACCTGGCTCAAGCATTGAGTTCAATACCCAAAGGTAGTTGGTATAAGCATCCCCCAGTGCAACTTCCAGCTGCAGCAACTCTAGAACCCAGCACCATCCTTGTGATGTCCTCCAGGATGCTCTCAGAAGAATATGCTGCCGCAGGAACATGTCCCAGCATGCAAGCTGAGACTGGGTGTGAGCTCTGCCATGTTCAAGAAGATGCATCAGGAGCCACACACACTTTCACGCCTTGGTCACCATTTAAACTTTGATTTGATGTACAGTCACAGCTGTGACTGTATTTAAGACAATTTGCTGGAGATTAATTTATGGAGTCAGTGCAAGTGCTTGTGGGTTAGTCTCCTGGTCATAGCCAAGCATATTTCTATGATTCATCCGGGTGCAAAAGTCTTGCTGAGTGGGAGTAACCAATGGTCCTGGTCAGGAAGGGTTTCTGAAGCAGGTTCATGATTTTCAGACCAGCTGATGGAGAGAAAGATGGAAAGGAAGCAAGGTACCAGGTGGAAAGGCAGCACAGTTATTGCCTGGGTGCTGTTTTGCAAAGCTACATGAAATACGGATTCTGTGAGGCTAAATGGAAAAATTCCCACCAATGTTAGTGGGGCCAGAATCTGATCCTTGTGAGTCTGGGATTGTTAGCCCGGAGATTTTCATCACTATTTGATCCAAGTAAACCAGCCGACTGAAAACTGAAAACAGACTGCAGTAGAATTCTCCATTTCTGCAAGCAGAGAGTCAATAAAATTAACATAAACGTCAAAAAATATTTATTTATTTCTGAGTTTCTTTATTTTATCCTTACAATAACATAATAAGGCTTGGCTACGCATTTCTGTGTTCAGTTGTAATTCTAGCTGTGATACCAACTTCATACCCGAGTTTAGCCAAGAAAATGAACCAACCACAAATTGGAACAGCAGTTTTAAGCTAATGATATTGGTTACGTTTCTAAAAATACTTAGGATATGAGACATGTTAAATAGTATTTTGTTAAGTTAAACACTTGCAGTTCTAAAGAGAGAGCAATAGAGACATAAATTTTTTTTCTTATATTTTATATTAGATTTAGAGACATAAGGATTTTTCCAGTACCATAGCACAAACAATGAGTTATAGTAAAAGTAGGGACAAGGGTGACAGTCTTTATATAAGTTAGAGACACATTTCCTTCTTTCAAAAGACAGATATGGTGTCAGTACAGTTAAATAATTGCACTGTTTTGGAAAGTTCACTGTAGTTTTCCATACAGAAATACACACAAATTCGGTAAGAGAAGTGAATACTAACAAATTGTCTTAGCTGCCTCATACTAATTCCTAGGCAACACTGATGTGCTTCAGTTTTACACTTCACTAAGGATAAACAATGTGGCAAAACATTAAAAGCTATGCAAACATGGTTTCAGGATCTCATCTATGAGATTCTTCTGAAAGCAATATTTTTTTCTTACCTAATGCTCTCACAAGAGTAAATTTCTCATTACATTTCTGCCAACTGGAGAATTCCATTCAAGTGAGAAGAAATAATGAGCAGCATTAGAGCGACCAGAGAAAAGAATATATGAGAAATGCAAAGTATTCCCCGCTACCCCTGTTGCATAAATATACACCTTCCAGGGAGAAGAGAGAAGAGGTAGCAAGGATATTACTCCGCACACACCTACCCTGACCCCACAGCCAAGATGTAAAGACTTCTTTATATATAGAGCTGCTGGTTCCTTGTAAGCCACTCTGGGGTGCTGATCATGTCTCTTCACTGCTTGTTAAATGAAAAAGAGGGACTGAAGACAACAAGAATCCTTTGGCCTCATGAGAACAGGAGTGAGTGGTCTGTCTCCTTGTTTGGAGGTGGTACCCTGCAAGCTAGCCTTACCTTTGGAAGACCTATAAACCAGCCCCAAACACCTCAGAGCTGTGCAGAGCAAATGGGGTATCACCTCTCATGCTATTTTCCCTAGCAGGTAAAACCTCTGCATTTATTTTTTGTGCTTGAAAGAAGTCCACAGATCACTTGGTCTTTCCCATGCCATAGAAAAGGAGCATCCTACCTACCTTCAGAGATACACTCCCAGTGCCCCAGTCTGAAACACTTCTATGACTTACTTATCCAGGCGCCAAAGCTCTGGGTACGTGCTGAATCGGATGTGAATTTGACACTGTTGCAGCTATTTAAGTTATCCATACAGTACGAGCAGTGCGTATGCTCATACTTGCATTGCAAAATTCCCTGATTCTTAGTGTCATTACTAAATATAAGTATTTGGCCTAGGTTTACTAAAGCAGCCCTTGGGTCTGGAGACTTTCAAATTTCACATTTGTCTGAGTTTTATCCTCAGGCTGAAATATATTGTCTCAGGTAGTTTGGACTAAAGAATGACCTAAGAAACCAGTCAGATCACAACTCTGAGTTTTGAGCAGTTCAGAGAAGGACTTATAAGACAGGGAGTCTGAAAGGCACGTTAAGCAGTATCAGTTGGACTCAGATTGGCAAAGTCAGGACGAATTCAACTGCTGCTGTAAGATTTTGGGTTCAAAACTCAGATGTGCAAAAAGAAAACATTAAAATGGAGTTGAATAGTCACACAGAGACCCAAATCGCGATTTTTTTTTATTTAGCACATGTGGTTTTTTCCCACAATAATTCTTGCAGCCAGTTTGACAGTGTACCAGTGCAGAACTAACGCCGTCAGAGCCAACTACATGTACTGCAAAATACAACAAAGTAAGGCACTACTTTGAGAAAGTTTGCCTCAAGGCTGCATTTCTAATAGATGTTAAGGCCATAAAATGGAAACAAAAATCTATGAAACAAGCATTAAAGAGATGCATTCACACAAGGAAAAAAATTAAACTGAGGGCAACATTTTTGGTGCAAGCAAGGGAGGATACCAAATATACTGCTGAATCAAGTTACTGGTGATCATTAGCTTTAGCCACTAGTATGAGTTAGCCCTGAATCACAGAATCACAGAATTGTCATGGTTGGAAAGGACCTCTGAGATCACTGAGTCCAACCATACACACACAAAAACCCGCTCCAATCTCAGCCACTAGAGCATGCCCTAAAGTGCAGATCTCCATGTTTTTTAAATACCTCCAGTGATGGTGACTCCACCACTTCCCTGGGCAGGCTGTTCCGGTGTCTGACCACTCTCTCAGTAAAGTAATTCTTCCTAATATCTAATCTAAACCTCCCCTGCCGCAACTTCAGACCATTTCCTCTGGTCCTGTCATTATTCACTTGGGAGAAGAGGCCAACACCCACCTCTCTACAACCTCCTTTCAGGTAGTTGTAGAGGGCAATGAGGTCTCCCCTCAGCCTCTTCTTCTCCAAACTAAACATGCCCACTTCCCTCAGCCTCTCCTCATATAACTTGTTCTCTAGATCCCTCACCAACTTGGTGGCTCTCCTCTGGACACGCTCCAGCATTTCAATGTCCTTCTTATAGTGAGGGGCCCAAAACTGTGGGTCTTTCTGTGAATTCATTTTTTCTAAAACCACCAAACTTTCCCCTTCACATTGCAGGGAAGAGCTAAGAGCTTCTTGATTTTGCCCTTCTCTTCTCACCCTTCCCCTCATGTCCGTAGGAGAGCAGGCTTTATCACTTTGGCTGCTTGCAGAATGGCTAGTTTATGGTGGTGACAGGATGCTTTTCGGGATACAGGATGAAGTCCCTGCCCCAGGGAGCTGCCAGCACATGGAAGCATGATGTGGGTAATCGCTGGAGAGAGAAGGAAAGCCGTGTGAATGTGCACAAAGGAGAAGGGAGAAGAGGAAAGCTCCCTAGGGCCCGGCTAATAGGGCTGTATATCGATAGGACAGATGTTTATTGCTTTCCTCTTCTCTTCTTTCTTTCACATGCACACAAACACACTGATTTAATGATTGCAGGCAAACACAAGCATAGTCTTTCTTGTAGGACCAAATAGAAAAAGTGGCTGATTACGAGGATGGTATTGCTATACCTTTGGCTATAGCAAAGGGAATACTTAAAGCTGCTGGCAAAATAAATTGCTTTTTTGCATCAAAGTTCCTTTACATTAAAAATGTCCCACTGTGCAAATTCCTCTCTGAAAAGAAAGCAAGAAGGACTGAGGTTGGAATTAGCTCTGGTAAACTGTAAAGAACTGAGGCTTTCCAGAATTCAAGTTCTGAGGCGGATGGCAGAATGAGAAGGATTACATTTGGGGAAAAAAAAAAGGCAAAAAAAGCAAAGAAAATCACTTTCAATATAACACATTCAATTACTGAAATTATTTCATATTGGACCTTAATTTATTTAAGCTTCTTACTTTGACAAGAAGTTACTGCACACTGAAAAATTTAGAACATACAGTGTTCTTCCTCAATGACTTTGTGTTTATTAGTATGTAATACGAGGATCTTTCCATGCTCCCTTATCACTGGGAAATCCACTGGAAAAGAATCATTTTTCAGACGTAACCCTCCACAGCAGAAGTGAGATCATACTCTCTGTACATATTTTGAGGCTGTAGTTAATGAGCAGAATTAATTGCATTAGTCTTGTAAAGGCCTCATCTTTCCCAACCTTGAATTCACACTTTAATGATGTTTTATGATGTGGAGTCTTCTGATCTTGAATAGCACCGTAGTTTAAAAAAAAAAAATCCTCCTATTATCACTCTAGCTGTCAGAGAATAACTAGATGCCCAAGACGGTTTTGCTTGGAAGAAAAAATTAGGGAAGTGATGATAGAAATAAATTATCTGTATGGATGTCACTTTGCCTTCTCGATTAGTCCCCGTAATGAAAGAGATGTTGGGGATTCTGTGCTCATACAAACTCAGGCAACTTAGTGCTTCCTTAGGAAGCAGAGCTGAATATCAAGGGTCAGGATAAACTGTATGGGTTCATATCAAGGGTCAGGATAAACTGCATGGGTTCAAAACATGAACCAAATAAGGAGACTGCTCATCTGTGACTGTGCACCCAGCCATGAGGATTTTCCCTGTGTCAGCGGGCTGGGGCAGAGCAGCAGGCTGATGTCCGACTGGTGGGATCCCCACTTCACATGAGCTTCTGCTCGGCCCTTTCCCTCATCCTGCTTACAAAGCAGACAGCAAAACCACCGCACTCTGCGGAAAAAACTGGCAGGGCAGGTCCATGTTGATTGCTCCCAGATTTCTGCCTAAGAGGAAGATGTTTTTTATTATCAGACAATAATTTGGTCTTTTAGAATTCCAATTCTTGGAGGGTAAAGTGCTTCCAGCTCAGACCCTTCCTCTGTGGCCATTTTTGGATGTTACCCATGTGAGCAGCCCTTTCAGGCTGGGTGGATATTAGGCCATGGTTCAGTGCAGTATTTTTAAAATTCAGCATGTGCATGGCTTTATGTGTGTAAGTGCTTTGCTAAATCAGAGTATCGTTGCACGGCTCTCATATTCAAGGCAAGCTGAGCCCCAGCACTCTAGGCAAAGCCCCAGAAGGAAAAAGCATTGGTGACAAAGCAGGACCCCCTGCTTTCCCTGGTGACTTTGTAGGACTGATAAACACTATTTTTAACAAGGAAATGGTGTGCTGCCTTTTCTGCCTGCTGGAATTTCATCAGAGGACAGCTACATGTGGCAGCGCTTTACCCCACACCATGAGTAGGGACACAAATAGTGTAGGGTGGTCATTCTGCCCACACACAGCTGAGGGATGGAGAAAGATGGCTGTGGAGAGCAGACTGCTACTGCTGCCCCAGTATGATGCCAGGTCACCTGTAAGCCACCTGGGAAGGAGATACATGCAGATGGGTGGCCCAGCAGTCCCTGCCCTCATGGCTGACTACTGCTCTGTACCACTTAGCAGGTGTCATCAGCCATCTGTAGGCTGAAGATGAGGGTGGATCCCCTTATCCTTTTAGCTGCTGATTTGCTTCTGTAAAGGGATATTTCAGGTTTGGGCTACAATCAAGACAAAACCCAATTTTCTGGATGTTATGATTTAAGATCAAGAATACCCGGAGCATAGAAGAACAGACAATGGTCAGGGATGCAATAGAAGAGGAATGCTGGCAGGGAGTGAGGAGGAGAGTCCAACTGCAGCTTGGGCAAAAGCAAAAAGAAGAAGTACTGCAGGCTGCTGCCATCCAGAGCTGCAGAGCTCCCACCTCCTGTAGAGCCAGCAAGGAGAAGAGCATGTTTCTAACTGTGAAAAACCACGTCTCTTCTGTCTGGAGATATCAGTGCATCTCCTGGCTGCAGCACAGAGATTGCTTTCAGAGACATATCCCAACATTTCACAATATCAAGGTGCATTTTGTTGGGCTTTTTTGCTTTTTAGGGCTTATTGGAGCAGTTAAGAGCTTCACCTGAGCTCAAAACTAGCTGGAAACAGAGGGAAAAAACAAGCAAAGTTCCAGCTGCATTTTATTATCTATCTTCAAGCAAAGTGTTCCAAGGAAAATGAAGACGTGCAGAAAGCTCATCTCACTATTGACAGTGGAAGCCTCTGAAGCATTTCAGGTGCTTTATAGCTTTCAGTTAACTCAAGCAGGGAAAGTTGACAATAAAACTGTGGCACGAAAATGTTAAAAGTGCCAAACTCCACAGAAAAAAGAACAGGAGAGAAATTAACACAGCAGGGCATAAAGGGAGCTCACATAAGCTTGCTGATCCTACTGCAATGCTTGTTCTAACCAATTGAAGAAGACATAAATATTCCTTGAAACTGTGAACTGGAGAGGTGAAATTTATTTGTGATTTAATTGCTTAAATCAGTAACCTTTGTAAAGATGCCCAGTGAGCATGGGGCACCAAAGATGTCAATGTCAGCAGTGGCTGCTCTGAGGTAACGATGAGGGGAAAGCCAGGACTCCTCAGGCTTGGGCTGTGGCCACACTCCTGTGTGGTAGCACCATGCAGGCTGGAGCATGACTTTTCTGCGAGTCAGCGGTGAGATGCCAACAGACATCACTTTGCCTGTCCAGCTCCTTTGGTTACAGGGACACTGATGAAGTGGTAACGTGTCTTTCAGCTCAAGCTCTGCCATTTCTCAGGCAAAGCAGTGAAGGTGGTGATTTGGTGAATATGCAGCTTACAGTCCACTGGGTCACCAAGGAAAGGGAGATCTTTGGTTTCCATTGGCACCTGCCTCTGTCTGTTGGCTTGATAGGGCATTTGTATACTTCAGGACTGCTTCACTAAACACATAAAATAAAGCAGTAATTGAGAAACCTCTGACAGGAGGATCAAACTCCTCCCTAAAAGACAATACATTCAATTTAGGAAGGAGGAATAGGGGTACAAAGCAACTCCTGCTTTTATTTATGAGAATAAAGCTGAAAATTGGTACAGATCTTTAATGGAAACCAGGTAAAACGAGGTCCAGAAAGTGAGAATGTTTTTTCCAGCACAAAACCAGGATTTGGAAATTTAATGTGAACCTGGAAGAAGTGGCTGCAAACATGCTCTTGAGAACAGTATTCTCCATACTTTTGGATGTGCTGCATACAAATTTGTGCATTGCCTTTCCTGCCCACCTAGAAAGAACCCTGGAGAACCTTGAAGAAACACCTTGCCCCAGTCCAGGACAACAGCTACAGAGCATTTGATGAAGTTGCCATAGAACAGAGTTCAGAATTAAAACCTGCAAATGTGAAAAATAACCTAAGAAGTCTCAGAAAAGCCACAGGCCAACACTATTGTGAGGAAGCAAAAAGTGATAAAGTATTTGCCCATCCTGCCAGGAAGACAGGTGTCTATGGGATTCCTCTGCCATCCAAAGGAGAGCTCTCAGCTCTAGACAGAGCTTAGCTTAGAGACATCAGGATGCTAACGCCCTAGGTAACATGGGAAATTATGTTTAAAAAAATACTAGAAGCTAATATAGAGACTTAAAAATCTAAGATAAGGGTCCTGTGGATATTAACACTTATGAAATCCACTGCTCCCTTGGAAAAAAAAGTAAGCAGAGATTATTATTTTTTTAATTGTCTGGGAAAAACACATAGTTATTCTAAGCTATTTTATTTGTCCCCTTGAGACAATTTTACTAGCGGATATTAGAGTCCAAAAGACTTGTGTTCATGTCAAGTACATTGTCAGTTGATGCATCTGATATATTGTTTAATATTTTAATGGCATAAATTCAAGTGGTTTGCAGCAAAGCAGAGGTTCGAACATTAAACCCGTGGTCTGTATCATATCAACCCAGAGGACTGGTGGAAATGGAGTAAGAATAATGCACCAAATCAAACAAAGTGGACTAAAACATAGATCCATATTTTATGTAGTAGAATTAGAGGATGTTGCCAGCAAAACATGCAACCACAAGCTGATGGTTTATTTAACAGAAAGCAGAGTATCAGAATGCCGATAATGTCAGAAATTCAAGTCAGAGGAAGTGGGATATATAGCATATAAAGAGCAAGCATATAAAGAGCAAGCATATAAAGAAACAGGTAAGGTCAATTAAGGGAAATCATGATTTGGGGTCAAATGAAGGAGGGACAACAGCCCAGGTGCAACTGGGGATGGAAACTAATGCTTGCAAAGAGATATGGCTGTTTGGAGAAGTTGTCCAGCTTCCTGGGACATACAGCAATGGACAAGACTTCTCCTCCTGGAGAGGATCTCTTCAGAGGGCATTGGGTCTGCTCCTCTAGCCGAAGGCTCACGTGAGCCTTGTTGGGGCAGACTGGAGACAAGGACGTTTGATTGACTGACTTTAACCCCTCATGTCTGAGGGGAGACCCAAAGGTTCACATGGCTATGAAAAGCACCTCAAAAGTTAATCGAACCCTGTCAGTGAGCTTGGTGAGTAGCCTGTCTCTGAGTGCTTGGCAGGAGTTAGGATATGGCAGATACAGTGTTGGGAGCAGTAACTCCAGGGGACACAAATTTGGGGACAAGAAGGGAAGGGCAATGAGACGCCTGGTATGCGCACCCGCCATGGCGACCTCCAGCACGGCCATGCTGCAGTGGAGCTGGGGGGTCCCGATGGGGCTCAGGGCAGGGCCCGTCCACCCCCAGCCAGGTGCAGGGCAGCTGGGGGCACTGGGGCAGCCCCAGCCCTGGGTGCTGGGCACCTCCCTGGGGACAGGACAGGACATGGGCCTGCGGGTGGGCCTGGAAGGGGGGCCCATGGCAGGGTAGGGCTGTGTGGAGCTGTGGCATGTCTGCACAGGCTGATGGCCCCTGGAGGGGGTGACACAGGCCCGTGGGCAGGGTAGTGGGACCCACAGGGAGGTGAGCAGGACCAGAAAGGGCTGGTGGAGCCCTCAGATCCTGGCTCAGCATGGTCCGAGAGACCTCTTCAATGGAGCACCTAAGTGACTCCTTTTCTTCTTCCCATATAATATTATGCTGCTCTATGTAACATTATGCTAGAGAAGGTGTGGTCTAGTCAAATTTTTATTTACTCTTTATTTGGCATGGGAGTAAATGGGTTGAACAAAATCTGGAGGGGAACCCAAGGTTCCTGGTCCCTCTTCTCCCCAGGACTGCTGTCGCCAGCGCCACTGTTCCAGGTGTGCTAGCGCAAGTCAGGTGCCTGTTTGTGCTTTCAGACCCTTAAAATCTTTACAACAGTATTCATTTCTTGTGGGTTTCCCAATAAGATAAAATACCAAGGACAAGTCAAACAGCAAAGCATGAACTATTTTATATCTCCCACTTTCTATTACTAAAAGAGCATGAGAAGCACTTGAGGGCAGTTTGCAGAGTGCATCTACCATCCAATATGACAAGTAGGTTAATTGGAATGAAGGAAAATGTGACCCTTGACTACAACTGCCCCTTAAGGGTATTGAGTTTAATGTTGTTGTTATTGTGTTCTGCAACATTGTGAGGCAAAACACAGTGACGGGCTCTTCTCAGCACAGGAGCTGTTCCTAACAAATGGAGCTGCACCGAGTGACTTGGATTAAATTTGACTAAATCTTGCCCCAAGAAATCTTTCCCTCAAAAATCCTGTAGCACCCACAAATATTTTAGGAGTGACAATGCTGGGTGTCCAGCTCAGCGGAAAAGCACACAGGCTGTGAGGGAGCAATACGATACACATCTTGCAGGCAGGGGAATGTGCGGATCACCTGCCATTTCTGTTGCTGGCTGTGTGTGCAAAGGAATTGGATCTGTGACTTTGTGTGAATGTTGAGAGAGAGAACAGTCCTTTTTTTTTTTTTTTTTTTCCAAAGAGGAAGAAGGCATTGCAAGAAAATGTGTGCAAATTAATGTTAAAGAATGGTGATTTTTAGTTTAATTCACTTGGATGTTCTGCTCTGTTGAATGCAAGGCAGTCTCTATGGAAATTCAGACAGTAAGAGTTGGGGCTACACACATTCAAATTTGAGTTGACCTCATTACAGCTCAATGTTAAAAGCTGTTACTAACATGGCTAGAGCTTATTCTCACAAATTAGCCCTTCAGTTTCGATGGGACTGCTCCATGAAATCAGGTTTTGAATAAGGAAACTCACAGCACTGACACTTCCTGCATGCCTAACTGGGAAGCATGGGGAGATGCCAGCAAGCATGGGGCAGATTTTGCTCCCTGGCCAGCTCACATCCCTGCAGGCTGATGCCTCCTTCTCTCCCCTCTTGCCCCCATGAACACCAACCAGAGGGGGGCTGCACTGGCAGAGAAGGATGATGGGTGGTGGGATCCCACTGCTGTTGCCCCAAGACCTGAGCGAGACCCACTTGATCTTGTCACCAAGGCCGGTTTCTCGCTGTGCACTGAAGACCACCAGGAACCAGGTCCCAGCTCTGGCAGGAGCTCCAGCTTGGAAATGCCTTCCTAAGGCAAGGGGTCTGCGCAAGGACACAGCTGTGGACAGAAAGGCCACGTGCAAGGTCATAATAGTCGCAGGAAAATCCCAAACTGTGGGAAATTGGTAAGAAAGGCAATGTTAACAAGAGGAAGAGAGAAAAATGTGGTATGAGGATATCCTGAAATCAGCTGGGCTGTGTATACTAGATAGATCTGGAAGTGCTAGTGGTATTTTTGTTCTCTAGGCAAAGGCTATTTTTAGTTGGGGGATGTGAAAAGCAGTAGGATATAGAAGTAAAGAAATAGGGTCTCAAGAGTAAGCCATGGGCAAAGCTGAAAAATATGTTTGTAAATAGAAATCAATCCACCTTACCTATGATTTTCTATATTGTACCTGTTATAGTGATCCTTAACTGAAACTGGCAAAAAGATTGCTCACCTCTGCACAGGAGGTACGAGGGAAAAAGGCAGAAGGGAATTCTCTCTGAAATAAGCATATCGATGAAGACTTGAGAACTGGACTTAAAAAGGGAAACATTGTCCTTGTTCTTTCTCCCTGTCACGGAACAGGATTGACCCAAAACATAAGTTTTTATACATCCATTTGCATATTAACTGTATTATTTCATGTTATATGGAATCTGCTCCACGGGTTCAGTCACACATTTGTTGCTGGCTTCACTGGGAGCAGCGCTGCTACCCTGCCTCGGACTACCTGAACAATAAGCAATAAAACCTTAAGTGTTCCTTAGACACAAATCTGTTCTCTGGTAGCAGAGAAAGGTTTCAAAAGTCTTCAAAAGGTGAATTTTTAAATTAGATGAAAGCATTTTTCAAACTGTAGTAGGGTTTGACCTCTGACCTGGTGAACGGTGATTTGAATATTTTGAATTATCTGAACATTTTTTTACGTCCTTCTTGGGTTTCTTTTGGATTCATAAACCACTTTGCTGAAGGGTGCAATTGCAGGAGAATATCAGCAAAAGCACCAAGGGCACCGCGGCACTTACTGCCTGTTGAAATCTTACCAGAGATGCCTGCCTTACATCAGTGTAGGCCTCAGGGAAACAGAGCAGTGGTGGTTATTTTATTTATGACACCCCCATAGAGGACAGAGTTTAAAAGCATAGTATAATAAGGTGTTGCTGGTGCTGGTGCGGGTATACTAGATAGATACTGCCCTGCTGTTCTGTAGCAGTTTGTTACTCCTTTACTCTCCTGGCTGCTGATCCCCCATGAGGTGCGCCACCTCAGCTCTGCTGGTGTGGCTTTGCCTGGTCACCCTCTATGTAAGTGATCTGTTGAATGATCCTTTCTGCCTTTATCAAAAACAAAACCAAAAATCCCCAAACCCCCAGTCCCTTTATGGTAGGAGTGGGCTTTTAAAGCTGAAGGTTAATGACATCAGAGGAGTGATTAAACCAGAAGAACCGATTCGGCAGCAATATCAGACAGTGGCTAGAGTAAAATAATAACTGAACTTGCCAGTACTCCACTCAGTTTGTCTGTCTGGGATCCTGCATATTGTGGATACTCCTAGTGAACTAGTTCTTGAACCAGTTTCTGCATGTGCATCGGTTTGCAAATACATCTCTGGGAGCTTTCCTACCTTGCTGTTCCAAGAAGTACTTTTTTTTGGTTTGATATTTGCAGCATACAGAGACTGGAAAAAACAGAGCAAAATAAACTGACTTTTTGCTGGTACATGAAGAAAGCAGAAAGGAAAGAAATGATATTTTTCTTAGATAGACCTGAAAGTAATAGCATCGTACAGATAAAGAAATATTTGGAAACACATTAGCACTGTGATATTCCAGCTGGGACATGGAAATAACTTGTCTTGTTGGTGCTCGTTTTCAGACAACAGAAATGAAATCATGTCTCCAGCACGGAAAGGTCAGCCAACAAGATTTTGCTAAATTCATCAAACCGTGCTCCCCACTGAGTAGCTATCACTAGTGTGCACTAAAGTAACACAGGGGCTGATGGTATTTTCACCCAAACAGCGTAATGTGGCCAGAATAGAAGCTGAAAAAAAAATGCATCGATCTTTTCATTTCCTGTGTACAGAGAAGTAGGATTCCCTAGATGAAACTTAGCATATATCTTTCTTTCTTCCCCCATCTTGTATCTGGCAAAAAACACTTAATGACTTTAGAGAGAAACCACTGTTCCCGCCAGCGTCACCTGGCATTAACAAGATGCAAGAAAGTTCTCCAAGATTTCAATTCAATATTTTTATTGAGCAATAAAATATAAATCCAACCTGACTCTTCTGAACCGAGAAGAAAAAAACCATTCAGTACAAAATTGTGTAAGGAGATCCTCACACATTTTGAAATTGGTTCAAAGCTACAACCATAATTGTCACAGCATCCACAGATTAGATGACATTTACAACAGTTTTTAATTAAATTTACTTAATTTAGATATTTATCAGCCAGAATCCATTGGCACACTTTCTTCCAGCTTTTTTAAAGGTTAAATGAGCAATATGTGTAATGAGGTCTTTAAGGGAATACAAATTGTGCCAGCCTCGAATTATCCTGAAAGCCAGTACTGTGCTGGAGGATTTGTAGAGCGCTGGTGGAGGGGATGGTGCCTCCTGGTAACTCTGCTGACACCAGAGTGCAGTGTCTGACCTTCACACTGGCTGCTCCTGCCCAGGTCGGAGCCTGTGGTGTCATTGCAGCACAGAGTTATCCGGCTCCAGGATAATAATAGGTTCACAGCTCCAGCCTCTCATGAATGTCACTCATACCGCTGCTTCCAGGGGTCCTGAAGATGCCATGACATAGTGGCTGAGAAAGGTTTTGTTAAAGACTCCTCAGGAGGCACCAAGCTGGGACAAGACCTTCTGAAGTGTGTCGGAGTGGCAGTGGCAAAAGAGTAGTGCGAGCCCAGCTGGCTGAGGAGATCCTTTGCATATCTGGAATACCTGAAACAATTTGCTGAAGTGGGGTTCAGGGAGAGGAAAGCAAGGAAAGGAACACGCTCTTTTCATCCCTAAGCTGAACACCAATCCTCTTCTTCCTTTACATCACGGGTATGCTCTGCCTACTCTTCTACTGTGCCATTCAGCACAGCACTACTGCACCTTTTAAAAAGTATATGGTGAGGCACATCTTGGAGAGAACATTATCACAAGCCAGCACAAAACAGAATGGAATGCACTACTCTGAAAAGGGCAATTACAGTGGAACTACATATGAGAGTTGCAGATGGACGCAATATGTAGTTGAATGACTAACAAGGAAACACAGTAGATGGCCTCCTAACAGCACATGGACCATATGGTATAGCAAAACTTGGGGAATCGTTCTCATCAATGTGGCAGTTTTATAAACGCCAAGGTAAAAAAACACATAAGCTCTTTTGAAAATCCCACTGAGTATCTCATCTCAAGCTGACAGATTTGTTCAAAGCTAGCCTTATGGGTTCAGCTATTACCGTGTTGAATATGGTGAGAATAAGATAGGAACAGAA
>KZ505871.1:524791-558172 GCA_002844005.1 Limosa lapponica baueri | reverse complement strand
TCCTGCCCCTCATGTGCTCCCCATGGCCCTGGTGTGCAGCCCCCAGTGGCACTGCGGGGCAGTGGAGTGGGCTGGAGGTCCAGGAGTGGTGGCAGCAGCCAGGGCCACCATGCAGAGACTTATGCCACGGGCATGCTGGCTCACAGGGCCCTGCATGCCAGACACCTCGGCAGGCAAGTGCTCCCCAGTTGTGCCTTTGTACCCCGAACGACCCCGTGATGTGACCCAGTGTAGAGACACGAGCTCCCTCTCCTGCCATCAAGAGTGTGATTTAGTAGTGCAACATGGGAGGGAGGTGCAAGGGTTACGCGGTGTGGCCACGAAGGCATGCACAGACTTCATCCTCCTTTTCCCAGCCAGATCCTCGCACATCCTCTCAACTGGGAAGTTGTGGGGTGGGGACACCCAGGAACAGTGCCGCTGGGCACCATTACAGTAGCTTTCTCTACAGCTGCTTTCCATTAACTATGTCGGATATAAGCTGGCAAGTAGGGGGATGAGAAATTGGGACTTATATGTTAGCCAGCTCCAGCGTGCAGCTACCCCGTGTTGCAATTAGTCTTTCTCTTTAAATTCCTTCCAGGGTCTGCTGGGGCAGAAGGCAAGCCACTGTGCTGCAGCGTGCAGCTGCTGGGGTGGTTTTGGCACGTATCTTGTCCCAGAAATGAAGTTTGTGGGAAACTCCCTTAAAAATCTTCTGTTTTTTTAACACAACAGAGCTGAGATTTCAAACCACAAAAGAAAGGGTCTGCTGTCACTGCTCATGCATGGTGCAGTGAGGACGGCGTTCTTCACTTGCGCTCTGAGACAGGGTGCCCGTCTGTGAGTGCATAATCTTTACTCAGTGCCTGGTACAGCTGAATCAAACTGCAATCATGTCTTCCCACTGTGTCTCCACAGGTTGGTAGCCACAGACCTTGATTTCTAATGCAATGAGGCATTGCTAATTAGGAAGCCTTCCCTTTCGCTTAATAAAAATATGCACGATCCACAAATGGGACTGAAAGAAGCACAATTTGGGGGGGGAGGGGGAGAATCCCCAAACTGTATTTTAGTACCTTCAGTGAAAAAAAACCCTAACAAAAAGATTATATAAAACTCAGGTAATTAAAATTGCAAATTAAAATATTTTGGAAGGTGTTAATTTCTTATGGACTTGAACTTCCTTTGGTAAGCCAAGAGGATAATATCTCCCATTCTTCCAAACTGCTATCCATTTCTCATGTGTCACCATAGATCCAGGAATGGGCTAATTAAAATTGTTTGGTTGCTAATGATAGTGCATCTTCTTTCACTAGAGTTCAAACTACAGCCTTCCTCTTGATCTGCTGTGAGATTTTTTAATCTCTAAATTAGAAGAAAAGCATATGCCCTTTTAATGCCTATAAGAATTTGAGCTCGTTAATGCAAAAAAAGAAAGAAAAAAGTAGGATTTCTATTATTGCTGTTCTTTAATTATGGAACAGCATGTGCAAGAAGGCTCTTTTCTCATAACTGTGTCCTCAATTCTATTACACATTTTAGCGGAGAATGCATGTAATAGAAAACCAGCAATAGACTGTGGAAATTGTCCAGAGCCCTGCTCTCCTAGGGAAAAGATGCCAATGGTATTTTTGTACTGCTACTCCTCAGCAGCCTCTTTGCACTTTCCTCCGGGTTACATGCACAGCATGACTCACTGCCTGATGGTTTCATTGAAACAGAAAAATATAGACACAGTAATGATTGCATTCAATCGTAAACTACAATCAATACAGCAGAGTTTAAATGTTCTGTGCCCTAGCAAGCCACTACAGGGTTCCCCCCCACCCCACACTATCTTATTCCCTGAAGAAATGATTTTTCATTTCTAAAGGATAACAGTTGTTCCAAGTGATCTAGCAGATGTAGTTGAGTCTCTCAGAATGAAATATGTAGGTCAGAGCAGGAGGCATTCATTGTTTTCTTTGATGTACCTTCATGTCAGCCCTTCTTTGGATGGAAAAGCCACTTCACAATACTTACTGACTGCCTCGTGGGAGTCTCACTGGAGCAACCTTACAGTAGCCCCCCTTCAAAGTTCATCAGGGGGCATTGGGTGGGCAGCGGTATTTATGTTCGAACCATAGACTCTGTGACCTTTTATTTATGGACACCAGGATGTAAATCTCAACTTAGTTCTCAAGCGAAGACAATTATCTGGATGAAATCTTTCTTTGTGTACATCACACCACCATTTCAGAGTTTGGCAAACTCAGAGACTCTGATGAGAAACGGCTCCCAGGAGACCCAGGCGAGACTGAAAGTGGGATGGGGTGGGGGAAAGACGGAAGGAACATAGCCAGGTCGTGATGCAGGGAGCCTCTCCAGGAAAAATAATAAACATGACTTTTGGCCTTTGGAGACACCATGTGTCCCTGTGCCAACTGTGATTCCCTGAGGGAAATATCCTCTCTTCAATGCCAGTAAAAAATCGGGTTTGGCATTAAGTATTACTTGCTCTATTGCAGTATCTTCAAAGAAGAGGTGTCCAAAGGAATGACTTCTAGCCACAGTTCTGATGTTCTAACAAAAACCACTATTGTGGTATCTCCTTCCCATCACAGGTTGGGAGACATCCCAGCACACACCCCAGGAAACTCAAATTCCCGCTTTCTTAATAACCACCCTGCATTAGGAGCTAACAAAAAAAAAAAAAGGTTTTCCCTTTTCGTCTTAGCAGTGGTAACTGCCTAAAGATGAAAAATACCTCCCAGAAGGCCATTATAAAATGAAATCATGCCAACAAACCCTAAATAGAGGTTGCAATTCCAAGATGTCTTCTGTTACGCTTGGGATGTGCAGTAAGTGACAGCTGAATAAATCAAACCCCTGGAGTTCCATCATAACCATCAGGTTAAAAGTGTTATTATCTCATTTTAACTAAAAGTTCTGATTCATACTTTTTTCTTTTTTTTTCTCAAATCTGGGAGATCTTGGATTGTATGCCACTCACATTAGAGCTGGAAAAGGACTAGTGTAACTTTCTAAAAAACAGCCTCCTTTTTTTTTTTTTTTTGGTCATAAATCAGTGTTCCTAGTTTCATTCGGCTGCCTGTCTCCCTTTCTTCCTCTCCCCCCCCGTTTCCTCCTCCCACTCGTTAGTCTGTTCAGCACCTTCGGTGAGTCACACAGAGCAGGCTGACAAGCGAAGTCAAGTTCGACTTCATATAAAGTTCCTGCAGAGCTCTTCTGCTGTGTGGTTTGCTGAGTGCCGCTCCGGCTCCTTCTCCCTCCTCTGAACCTGTGCTGGGACAGACCTTCACTTCCGAGGATGCGCATTTGGGATCATGAGTCCTTGGTCACACCTGACAATCTGAGTTGTAGGCACTTCTGTCAGTCACACAGTTCACACAGGAGACTGTAGGTGAAAATCTGGAATTTTTACACCCCTTACAAAAAGGCTGCAAGCCTGAACCTTGAATTATGTCATGCTAATTTAAGCCTGAGGGAAGGGAGGAATAGTCCCAGTATTGGCTAACTCTGTCTCCTGCCTCTCCCTGCCACTGAATATGTCACACTTAAAACTTCTGAGATGGATCTTGCCTCCTCACACGAAATGTCAGCACAGACCGCAATATTTAGGTCACAGCAGCTTACTGTACAACAACTCCTGAAGCAAGGACTAAGAGCTGCATTCTCCGACTCCATTTTTGCAAGGTCTATGAGCATGTGTCTAACCTTAAACACACAGTGATCCCTGAAAAAACCCCAAAGGCTATCCTGATTGACAATCTAATGGGGACAAAGTTTATGGCAGTTTTACTACTTAAATACCACTTTCCTGAACCAGATTTGAGTGCATGATGCAGACTCTGTGCTTTAATTTTGTGGCTGCGATTTTGTGATGTCTCAGCAAGAGTTGCCTGGCCCCAGGAGAGGCACCCAGGCTGCCCAGTTTGGTAATGAGGAACCTGATCCTGCCAGTGGGGAGGGTCTGGTATGGAAGGGCACTCCAGAAATCTTCTCTATTGAGGGTGGATTTGTTGAGACACCAGCGATGGTCTAAAGACCTTTCCTCTGTAGCTTGGGGGCCTGAGCCTTGACTGATAACCAGCTCCCTTGGCCTTGCAGGATCCGGACCACGCAGTCCCCTCTTACCTGAAAGGCATTGACTGGCATTGGTGTCGTCATGTGCCTCTGAGCTGTGCAGTGGTAAGTTTGTGTTCATGAGAAAACTGGGGATTTACACCGTTTTCCAGGCTGAGGAGCCAGTGGGGCAAGTGATATAGGGGCTGGGCTTTGCAATCACAGCCACCCAGTGTGCATCTTCCAGGAGCTGGGCAGGTGCAACCTGTGAGGCCTCTGAGTTGGGAGGTTCTATCTCTTTGCACCCTTCATGCTTTTGTCATGCAACAGCTACTGGGGAAAATCAGAAAGAGCCTTGGGAGTGAGTCTGGGACCTCCCTTCTGCCCCCTTCTAATGCAACTGCCCTTAGACAAGACTTACCTACCACTGCATTTTCGTATTGTGTTTGCTTGGTTTCCTCATTAGCCTGGTGGTAAGCCCATGTAGCTGGAGCTGGTGGGTTCAAACTTTTATCCTGGAGAAGATTTGTGACCTGGGATTTTCCCTGAGTGGTTATGCAGATGGCATCCCTCACTGCTGCAGGTCTTCCTGCCGAACTTTGTTCACATGCCATGGGTACTAGGTGCGACCCTCTCTACAGCAACAGAGGTGGGTCACAGCTAGGTGCCCAGGGAGGTCCTAGGCCAGCTAGGAGGTTCCTGCTGGTATTTTGGGGCTTTCTGAACAGGTGCCTGAATGGTACCTCAATCCCAACACAGATGGTAAGGAAGTGGTCTGGAGCTTGCCGTTAGTGCTCAAGTCTTAAATAAATCTAACTCTACTCCTGCTGTTGCAGAAACGGCAGTAAATCCTCAATGCACTTTTAGCACTTTTACAAGTCCTATAGATGCAGCTACTAACAAGGCTTAGAGAACTCTTAAATAGACTCTTTTTTCCAAAGCCTGGGAAAAGCCTAGTTTGTTATGAGGGAAAGAATTTTTTAAGTCTGGCATTGATTACTGCTTGCTCTTTCATGTACGTTTAAGTATGAGGTCAGTTCTGAACGATGCATAAATTACTGAAACCAAACTGTTGAGTTAATAAGAATGATATTTTCAAACTCTTATGGTTCCATTTTAAGTTCCCATGGTATTAACGCCAGCAGAATAACTTACTGCAACTGAAATGCACCACATTCAGGGCTAAATTATGCTAAAATAGGTCAAGCAGCAGTGAAGGCAGTTATTTTGACTGAACTAGGGTTAACAAGATGCATGTAACAAATGCCTCAGGAGAACAATCACATGCGCTCGCTGCACATGATACCACAGCAGGATACCCATAGCTTCAGGTTCCAGCTAAATGGCATCATGGTGTGCTCTTTCGGGCAAGAAAATAGTTTTACAATTGTTTGAATATGATCCCCTCAGTTTATGTGATGTAACCTGACAGTTTAAAGGGTCCCATAAGTACGTTTTCACTGAAGCCTATGCAACTTCTACATACTCAACTGGGCTGTTTTTAACATAAAGCAGAGGGAGAGCAAAGAAGTAATTAATGAAAGAGCTGATACCTTCTGAGACTCCTGGCATGACAGCATGCCCAGCTGCCTTTCCACTTCTTTCTGAATAAAGAAAGAAGAAGTCAGGAGGCAGAAATTAGCCTGAGGTATTAAAATTGGACTCAAGCTGAGCACCTGAACATCTTTGGACTTTATGGTAAAAGAGGTGAAAAACACTTCTAGCGGTAGTCTTCTTTGTAACAACAAAAAGACCCTTAAGGAGTTTTTCCCTCAATTTCTTTGATATTTCAGCAGTTCCATCCACCACATATGGAAAAATACATGATGTTTATCTCCCTTGCCTTGTCTTGCCTTGCCTTGCCTTCCCTTTCCTTCCCTTCTATTCCCTTCCCTTCCCATCCTTTCCCTCCTTTCTCCTCTTTTTTTCTTTTTATTCTTCTTTTTCATTTTTTTCCTTTTTTCCTTTTTTCCTTTTTTCCTTTTCCCTTTTTTCCTTTTTTCCTTTTCCCTTTTCATTTCTTTTCGAAAAGCCTCTATTATGAATTGCTGCATTTGGCTTGTGAACACTTTCATCACATATCTGTTAGGGAACAAATATGTTACAGTGGGAAAATGAAGCAGAGGAAAACATGTAGCCATATCGATTGAGCCTGCTCACCCAGCACCTGGGCCCAAATACTTAAATGTATACACTTTGTGCATAAACAAATATGCCAGATGCACATAATTTTTCAGAAATTTGATATGTACACAGAATATTAAATTTAGGAACATTTATGAATGTGCATTGGATTTTGCTTATCCAAGAGCACAGGATATTTTTCTGTAAAGCTACTTGATGATACTGAGTGTTAAAATGTTATAAAATTTCCAGTCATTACAGCTATGTACATTTTTATAAGGGGTTTTGAATTTATTATTTACCCAAGCAGAGGGAAAAAGGAGACAGAGAGGGAACAAATACATGCTCTAGGAAGGCCTAAAAAACCTGATTATATGCAGAAATAAGCTTTCTGCTGTAACAAAAACACGGTTTTAGTCAATTTTCTTGACTGAAAGTTTTTGTAGCTTTTTCACATCTGTCTGGGTAGCTTTTAATACAATGTACAGAGAGTGCAAAGAGGTCACTGGTGAACAGTCATCCCACCTCCAACTTCAGGAGATACAAACAACTTTTAAAATCCAGCACAACAGTTTTCCAAATGGAAACAGTGATTTAACAAAACCAATAATACTGTGTGGGTTTGTATTAGTTTATCAAACCTGTTTAGGGATGATAGCTTTTTTTCTTTTCCTCAGTGATACAGGAAGTTCAACTTCAGTACTACTATTTTGACTTTTATTTCAGAATAGAGCACATTGAAATGCTTTGATTATTTGTAATAGATCAGATTATATGTCAAAATGACTCATTGTCAATATTTTAATCTTGTCCTAACTGAAGGTTACATCTAGGTGGAGTAGATGTAAGTAGATGTTGCAAGAAAACATCCTGTATTATTGACCTGCACAAAAATTTAGGAGATTCTGATTTTTCCCTGGAGTTCTGAGGCATGTGGGCTTTTTGGCATTTCAGCCAAGAGGGGAACTCCAGGTTTTGGACACTGGAAATTTGAGGGGATTTTACTGTCTGTCATAGCTTTGTGTAATTTTATTGTTGAAATTGATTTGGACTGAAGGTTTTAATATCGTCTTCCCATTTCAGTGATTTGGTCTAGCAAAAGTCCTTTTTCTTTCTGCTTAGAAGCTCTTCTAGTCTGCCTTTGACAAACTGAACTGGATTCACCTACCTTGAGACACATTTCCCTTTACCATAAATGAAATGTGCAAATTATCTATGATAATTAGATTTGACCCAGTTACTGGATTTGGGAACATCCTTCTATCTTGCCTGGAGCTGAATATCCCTACAGAAAGCAAATCTCACAGTTAAGACAGGATATAATCAGGGTTAAAAACCTTTCATCAGAGACACAAAAAAAAGATGTAACTGAACGAGCGCTATTCCATTGCCTGACATTGTCTGTTATTTTTTCTGCACAGTGAATTATTCATTACTAATGATTTAGAGTTCTCTGGCTTATCTACATGATGACAGCTCCTCTCTCCTCCTGCCACATACACACCCTACCACAACAGGAACACTTATGACAAATAGTGATGTCACATCCTTAAACTTATTTAATAAGTACCGGCTATGAACCAAATGGCTCAACTAATCCTTCCTCATCCATCTTACAACTTCAATAAGTTGCGGGATATCAATGGCTGAGTTTTACCACCTTTGCTTGGAGATAAACCCCATGTACACAGCAGTGTAATAACGTCTGATGGGAAACACATGCCCGAGAAAACCCCCATAGCAAGATTGCATTGTGCTAAGAATTTCTGTTTGTTGGCTGCCTGGCTCCAGAAATGTTATTTATCCCTTTTGAGCTCCCAAGTTAAAATGCAGGGGCTTATCTGCTCAGAGCATAATCTTGTACCAAACCAGCAAGACATTTAGATTCTCTTGAACTCTCTGTGAGTTGCCATCATGTTCTTAGCACAGACTTTGGGATTAGCTGACATCTGCTCCCTGAACTTGCATTTTTGGCGGGCTTCTGGTCAATAGAGGAGAGAAGCAAAATACTTCTGTGCAACAAAAGAACTGTGAGGGTTTGTTTTTTCCTAAGAAAACACTGAATAAGGAATAAAATTCATTTTCTTTCAGTGATGTATTCTCTGAGAGTTGCAGCAAAATACAAGGATTCTGTCCAAAGCTTGCAATAGTAATGGCCGTTGGTATAAAATCCTGGTTAGGGACACCCTTCTGATAAAATATAAATAGCAGTGAAATATAAATATCAGTAAAACTCCTACTCAATCTACAGCTCCCAGGGGTAAAAATGTGTTTTTGCCAACAGAGTTTGTACCAAATGTCAGTACACTGACATGCCCATCCTGGCAAACCCTCTCCCATGTGAACTAGACCTGAACCCAGAACAGCAAGTAGGTGTTTATCTGCTTATACAACTTTACAATCAGAAGGAGAAAGTGAAATAACTCATCCTAATTGGAAATGTAGTGGTTAGCCTGAAGGAGGGAAAAAAGAAGCATGTGGTGAAGCAGCTCCTCCAGGCTGGGGAGGAGTGGATGGGTTGGGAAGCTGAGACCATCCCGTTTGTTCAGCCACCTTTCACACCAGATGCTTGGCATTTGTATACTCTCAAGAGTACCTTTTCAGGCTAAAGCTCCATTCTGGGGCTGATGAAGTAAATAAGCTTCTCAAAACTTTTGCATTTATAATTTATGAGGGCAGTTAAGCCCTTGTACAAAATTAAAGGCTGTATGAGAGAATTTGGAAAGAGGCAGGACCAATGAACTAAGTTTATGATTAAGTGCCAGAAACCTCCTGAAGCCTAATTCCACTTCTGAATTAATGTGCCACTTGACCTTGGGCAAGCTTTTTACCTTATAAAAGTTTCTTTCATCTGCTGATAACATTTGTAACACTAAATATGTCGAAGAATGAGGACACATTCAATTCCATGTTTAAACTATTCTGAAAATCAAGACCACTTTTTATGATACCTTGTAAGTACTTTAACTCAGTTCTTTATGTAGATTTGGAGTGACTAAACCAGTTGCAGAATGACACTATAATAAATTAGACCAAGATGGCAACTTAGAACTCCTTTTGGTTACCTGACATCTTCTTAATCAAATTAAAATACCATAAACTGATTCATTTACCAGCTGGAAGGATTAATGTAGGAACAGTGATGTCTTTATGCATTAAATCATATTGGAGTTTGTCTGCAGGGTCTGAAAACTCTGTGGTCACTGCCTCCATTCTTGGTTTTAGGAAGCTGGAAAAATTGAGATTAATTAACCACACTTTTCCCTTAAAAACTTCCTTTGAGGAGAGATTCTTGGAAATTAACTAAATGGAGAAAGATTGCTGGAGATGCATGTTTTTTCCATGAGCGATAGACTGTAAGCCACACATGGGGAAGGCTCTCCAGCTAGCCAGGGCTTGTCTTTGGGACTTCTGTTTTTCCTTAGTCTCCCAGAGCAGAAACCAGTGACGAGCCGTGCCAGCCAGGTGCTGATTTATGGCGTCAGGTTCAGCACCAGCTCACTTCCAGCCGGCTGCCTGAGGTGCTTGGGCTGTTCTGCTGAACTGCCAGCGGGTGCGAGAGATAACCCAGGCCTCGGGATTCAGCAATGGCCCAAACCTCTCTCTCACTGCATACCTTTATGTGATGAATGCCATTGCTTGGGTTTTTTTCAGCTTCTGGGTTTTCCCGTCATAGAAATAGTCACAGTACCTCAACCTCACTCGTAATACCCGTGTTGTTTTGTATTCATTCCCCCAACTTTTTCAAATACCTCAAGAAGGTATTTCCCTGGGGCAGGGAGGGCATGTGGCTCCCAGGAAAGAATAGTCAGAAGAAATATTACTCTGTGCCTTGCAGGGTCGGACCCTTGCTCCATCCTTCCTGCAAGGCTCAGCTCCCGTTGTGACCCTCCCTGCAGTCCTTCTTCCCCCCTCTTCCCCTGACACGGGCATTTAGCAGAGTACTCCTCCATCTTTGAGAGTTTTTTGGTGAAGTCTCACTCTGCCGGCTGTCCAGGAATGATAAAAAATGGGACGTGCTTAAAACCAAGAGAAGAAAAATATTAAACAAAAGATCCTTTATGCTTTTCATCCAACGTGGTTTTTTTTTAAAACCTCATAGAAAACATCCAGCAGCCAATTGCATCAAAGCAGTTGTCTTTGAATAATTTTTAAAACCCACAACCAACAAAACCCTCTTTGGTCTTAAACTCCTGTTTCTGGCAGGAGGAAAATGATGGGTTATATAACCTATATTCTACTATTTAACAGATACTAAATATAGTGCAGTTACGCAGAACAATGCAAAACATCACAATATGAGAAACAGTGTCGAAGAGGAGAATGCTGCCGTTTTAGATAGACGCATTTTTAGTATCATGTTCCTCAGGAAGAGCATCGAATATTTTTCTGAGTGACCTAATTTTCTTTGTCTGATCAAATGTGCCAGATGCTTCCTTATTCAGAGTTGCCACTCCAAGTGAAAAACTGTTTTCTGGCAGCCACTTGAAATCTCGTCTTCAGTTTTCTGTTAGGGATTATTATACAATCATTGCCCGGGCAGACTGAAAGCATATGGTAACTGGGCTGACATTATCTCTGCTATTTCAAAGTTCCCCAAGGATGTGTGGGCACAGTTACAGTCTCAGGTATAAGCCAGCCTCCCTGGTGCATTCAAAATGCCACCCAAATTCAGCAGTGACCAAGCAAACTGGGGATGGAGAGCTTGGCATCCTGGTTTCCATCTCTGTCTCTAGGGTGGCAGGTTTTTTTCATTTTGTAGGTATTTCCATCACTTGACCAGGAGAATATTATAAGGATGGCTCAGTGCCTTTTAATGTGCGGTTGCCAGGGAAAATTGTATTCTTTGCAACCTGGCTGAAGCTTGGAAGGCTGTATTTTGGTTATATCCATCCAGATTCTTACATATTTTATTTAATTCCTGCTGTACTGACAAACATTTCTTGTCTACTTTCTTGGGGACAGTGAAGATGATAAAGATTGATTTAGATTTTCCCGGTATTCCTGTTGCTGGTGACAGGGATTCAATATTTGTAGGAATAAACAGCCAAAAGGCTGTGAGTTAGCCACTTGCATCCCAGTCGATGCATACATGCTTTTTGGGCATGCAAGGTGTGGTACCTGGAGCATGGTGATTTCCAGGGTGCTGTGGACCTTCTAAGCCGTTCTGGCACTTGGAGCAAGTGTTTGTACAGCTAAGTAAGAGGGACATGGACTGAGTGCAGGCATTGAACCCCTTCCTGACCGTTCAGGCTCCATCAGTGCTGGCTCGTTCCCTCAATCTGGTTTGTACCTCACTAACTTCAAGACAACGTGCAACCAAGGGGGTTACCTCTGCCCTCGGTGGAGAACCAGGCTCTGCCACTTGGCTTGAAGACCAGGGGTGACTCTCTGCACCTCCTATTTTCTCGTACAAAGACAAGACCAACAAGGCAACAGACATCAGCTGAACAGGGCAATTAACCACACAGTGTAGATCCTCATCAAGTATCACCAGATTGTTGTTGACCAACAGGAAGACTACATTAGTGTGTGCAGCTGAATTAACTTGTACATGCTTATGCATCAAAAGTTGGGGGGGAATTTTGTTTTTATTGTTATTGCCATGATTTAGTTAGTGATACCTTGCCCCTGGAGGTCCTAGTCCCCTATGGCTCAAGAGACAGCCATGAAGGCTACGTCTCTACTTCTGAGTGAGAAAGGGCCATGGGCAATGCGCAGTAGGATAGAGGCATGTGGGAACCCCCAGGAGAGCAGGGTAGGGTAGAGGAGTCAACACCTGGTGCTTTCTTATTCGTACTTTGGAGAGCAGTCCTTGGGCCAACCTGCCCCTCAGGTGCAAGAGCTCAGCAATCAGGACAAGGGAGCAAGCTAGCATTCAAGTAGTGTCCATGGCTGGTGGGAGTCCAGGCTTTCTTTTAGTTATCATCACACACACACCCAGACCCACCTCCCTGCGCTTGCTGCTGAGAGGCGCTTACCTACACACATCTTCAGGGTAGTTTAACTAAAGGTGCCAATTTAAACCAGTATAGGCCAATGAGAAGAAACGTGGATGTTCAATAAACAGTTAAAGACGTAAGCCTAGTTTATTTCTTCCTGGCTAAGTTGATTAGAAATTGATTTAAGATAAAAGAAAATGAGTTGCTTTCAACTTGTAGTATCTACATAGCCAATACATTCCTGTAAGAAAACCAGCAACTGGCTGTACATTGACAAAGCTGTCATGGAAATGGAAATCAGGTTTCCAAGCCATTTAGATTTTAGTTTCTTTAACTTATTCATAAGTATCAACTATTACTAGTATCTACTGTCTCAACAAAACTAAGTGGATCAAAACCCTATCTCATTTTGCAAATTCTATGCCCAAATATAATTCAAGATACGTTTTTTTTTTCCTTTCTGATTTAAATTAGCACCTATATACAGCTCAAGGATCCCCACAGAATTTTAAACAGGCAGTATTAAAATAAATAAATTTGTGAGATAATGCATTCTGCAATATTCACAGCTGAGATTGCTCATTTTCTTCTAGACAGTCTGTAATTTTACTGTAACTTAATCATGACCTAGACTGTAGTATGATTTCTTAACACATTGCTACAGGCAAGTTGTCCTATTCACACCCCAAACAAAGAGAAAAACGTTACTAAAATAACAACAATCTGGAGCAGATATGCCAGAATTGGTCAGGTCCTAGGAGGTGGACAGAGAACGTACAGACAGAAATGGAGAGCTAAGCAGCAGTGGTAGTGCTGGTTTAACAAACTGTATCGAGGGGCAGAAACACTGTAAGTGCATTGATTTTAATTGCTTAGAAGCACACTAAAGGAGTTTTATTAATAACTCCTCCCAGTCTGTCAAGTATAATAGGAAAACCCTAATAAATGCTTCCCAGCTGTGAATTTGCCATTCTGATATTCCAAATTCCTTGCCAGTGGAGACAATTGGTTTCCATTTCTCCTCTCAAAGCTGTCACCTACTCTTGATACCCTGGAGTCCTGCTCGGTGCCTGAACCATCTTTCTTCAGAAACAAGCCACCAAACAAAAAGAAGCAAGCTACTCCCAAATGTCCCTGTTAAACATTGGTCCAGAAACTTTACAAAGTCATTTTCTTTCAAATTATCAGTCATTAAAAAATGGCTGTCAAGGGTTATCCTGATTAGCCAGCTGTGCTGCAGAAGGCCTGTGCTATCCCAGCCCACTCCCAGCTGCCTGTTACCCAAGATAACATTATCTATATGGAAGTCTTAGCCAGACTTTCTGTAATTACTAGTGATTTGCAATGTTATTCTCCATCTAGTGTTTATCTGCGCAGAGGACAACAGGGAGGTCTTGGAAGCCTTTTTCCCCAGCAAGTCTTCTCAGATCATTTCTTTGTTCAAGTTCAAATCCCTAGGCAGTAGCTTGGTGTGATTTTTTTTCTTTTGTGAGTAAGATACAATTTTAGAGAGGAGGCTAGGATATATATGGCTTCTTCTCTCCTTGCTCACCCTAATTCTGTAATCTTGGAAGGCTCATATCTTTGTTGTCCTACCCACTAAGTTTTCTTTCATATTTTTCAGATCAGCCCTGTAAAATGTAGTATCTTCTACCTCCTTTTTGCTGTGTGCTCTGCCCTGTGTTTCATCCCTGCTACCTGCTCTTTCCAGCTCCCCTATCAGCTGTGAATCCTCTGTCATCAATAATCCACTACTTTAACTGGCTTAGAGTTTCCTTCTCTCTCTCTGTCCCGGTCAGATGCCAGATTAGACCCAGCAGAAGCCTGCTACTATCCCTGTTGTATGTACTAATCTTCTTACAAGTGTGGTCTGCTCTGTATTTAACCTCTTCTCCCTGCATAGCCAGGTGATACCGAGAGCTCCAGAAACGTTATTTGCCTTTGCACATTAATGAGTGAAGCACCCATTAGTAACACACAACTGCAATTTTATATAATAGGTTTAGCTGAAATTGCTGAAGCCACTAATCCCAGGTGCATAGTTCAGACCACCGCTCAGTCTTTTCTTCTCCTGTCGGGCATTGATGTTGTAGGGATTTGAGTTATTTGATTTCGTGAAGCCAAAATTCATCAGGTGAGCTATTTCTTTGCAATCAGTGGGTTATACTGCTTAACTGGGGCAGTAAGATTTGCCTCTGTGTCTGCGCTGCAAAGCCGTCTACAGCTGTGTTAGGTAGTGAGATAAATCTTTGATTTTGGATTTTCGTCCCCATGTGTATTACACTGTACATCTGGGGACGTGCCTAGTTGGTAAGAGAACAAGACAAGAAGCTGGGAGTCCTATCTTCTATTCCTGGCTCAGCCCCAATTCACTGCGTGACTGTGAGCAAATCACTTAAGCTGTCTCTGGGATAATAATCGACACAGCAATTCCAGGAGGCTTAATTTTTAAAGCATCAACTCATGTATTTTCTCCAGTGTGCCTCGGGAGATGTCCCCTTCCCTTCACTGGGAGCAGGACCAGGGCCTTAGTACTGACAGCAAGATTTGCAACCCCTGACCCCCTCTCCCCCAGTCTGCCATAACTGTTTCATACAAAATGTTTAATAATAATGCCAGAAATGCTGTCCCGGAGCTCTGAAAGCCTCTTATCATCTCCAGTTCCTAAAGTACAGTGTACAGAATCCTGTGTAATGGTTTTCTTTTCGCTACTTTCAGCATTAATTCTTCTTTCTTGTTATGCCAGCAGATGATAAATGTGCTGCTGATTCTTTTGGGATTTGGTCTCACTGATTGCATGACTTAATTGTGGGCCAAAAAAGTTGGATTTTGTTTTTTTCCAGTGTGCTTTTGTGTGCTTGACATCCTAAACTTTCAGAAATGCCTAGTGATGGGCTGTAGCTTTGTCGGGAGTGGGGCTGAAGTTTACATGTTCTTCATTTGGGAAGACCTATGTGCTGCATGTCCATCTTCTGAAAATCCGCTGTCTCAAAGTGGAAGTACAGGAAAGACTGAACAATTACGAATATCTAGCTCATGGGAGACTCCTCCCAAATATTTTCACAGGGTGAGACAAATTCAAAGCAAGATACATAACAGACAATCTTCTCTCATAAGGTCAGTATCTCCGTCTACTTGCAATGGCGTCTGATCCCGGTGGCAACTATCATAAAGCCACTACTTTCATGGGTAAATAGTAATAGGAAAGTATTTGGTCTGTCTTTCTTACTGCAATTTAGCAGCTGGAGGCAAGTGAGGGAGTGGGGTTGTGGGCCAGCACAACTCTCTGCAGTTCACGGCAGCGAGCCGGTGGAGCGCTACTTGGAAGATGCCCTTCCAAGCACCTGGAGCAGGACAGACATCAACAAAGCCAATGGAAAAGCAGTTGTTCAGACCTCATCAAGGTTTGAGTCAGATCCCTAGCTTTCAGCAATGAAGACTTGTATTTATGTAGTTTGCTACATCACAGTATGGTGTCTCAAAATGTCTGCTACCACTCATTTTTAAAGCATATGTATAGTACATGTAGTCTTGTCACAGCTGACACCTTTTTTTGGTTTTGCTACATGAGAGTACTCTGTTGCTGATGAATCAAGCTGTTTTCAGGACTGGTTTACTTCTGAATATTTTGGAGGAGGAAAGCAAAGTAAAAAGAAGTCAACTATTTTTCAACGAACTATCCCCATCCTTATCTTTTGAGCAACTCTTCTACCAGAGACTTTTTTAAAATAGTTATTATAATGTGATATAACTAGCCATTCTTCTGAAGTCTTGTAGAGTAAAAAAAACCCAAACTTTACAGCTAAAAACCTTGGCTCAGGAAAGCGTCCTTCATTAGGGTAACATTTAGTACATGCCAAGTCCATCAGGTCCCAGCTCAAGGGCGGAAAAGATACAGTGATTTATCACACACTGAGTTGGAATGAACGACAAGAGGTCATCAAGCCCATCTCCCTGACCCAAGGCAGTCCCAGTGACACCTCTGTCACTCCTGCCAGAACCAGGTCGAGCCCGTTGGTACAGGCTCCAATATGCTTGTCTGCCAGAGACATGCCTTGTAGGCAATTCATTCCCCTTCTGCTAATAGAGGTGTGCAGAACTCGTCGGCAAAGACATCAGCTTTAGCTATAGGAAGAATTACGGTTTCAATCGTTATGAAAAGGGAAGGAAAAGTACCGCAGGTTATCAGGGTCCTAAATAATTTAGGCACACGCTCCTCTCTTGTTGCACAGAAGTACTGCGAGCAAGGAGCATAACATGCGCACTGCAGAAAGAGAAGAGGTGTGCTAGGCCAAATTCTGCCCTCAGAGGCATATGCACACAATTTCCAGTGACATCCGTGGGAATTGGGTGTGTGGATTGAGGGCACAATCTGGCCCTTTATTTTCAGCTGCTGTATTATGATCATGACATGCTAATTTCTAATTCCTTTAGCAAAAATAACACAGGAAGGCTTAAATATTAATGTTGCCAAATGTCAGAAACACCTCTGCAATATACTCTTGAGCAAATTCATGAAAACACATTTCAGGAACCATGGCCACGCTCATTATTGGAACCTGACATCCCCAATCAGTTAAAACTCTCCTTATCTTCATTGGGGTTTTGCCAAGCTAAGAACTGAATAAGGGCTGTTGGATTTAGTTCTGTGGTAGCTGATTTGGACATGGGTCTCTTGACAGCCATGGTCACAGCTTCTCACTTAGAGGAACGGACGCAAGAGCACAAATGTCATTTTGGGTTTGCTGGATGATAAACATCCAAGTAGGTCCCCTATCTCCTCAAATAAACATGAACAGAAGTCAACCAAATGCAAATCAATAGGTAAGAAGAAAAGTGCAGGTGGAGTTTTACTAGAGGAAGGAAAAAAGCGGGAGATCAACCCCCTCACCAGTCCCCAGCACCACACTCCTTGCTGCTGCCCACTTTGGCAGGGAGATAAAGGAGCTCCTGGAGTCAGCTGAGAGGAAAGGTGAAAACCTCCACAGCTACAAGCCTGCCATGTTGGGCTGCCTTTGGCAAGTAACTGGCCGTGGGTCAGGGCCCCGACACCTGCATCCTACCCCCGCCGGTGTAGGGGAGGGGGGGCAAATCCTTCCTAAGGAGACATTCAGCAGCCTGCACCCGCCTGGACCTCCGGCAGCAGGGTTCACCCTGCTAAACGAGCTGCCTTTCCAGCCCAGCTGCAGGTGGACACTCAGGTCCGTGGGAGGGGAGAGGGGGGAAATGATGTGCCCGAACCTGACACATCTCTGCAAGGAGGCACTCAGCTGGCACAAGCTCCCCATCACGCCGCAGGGAGGGAGGGAAGACAGCAAAAAAAGAAGCAGCTTTTTCTTCCTGGAGGGGCTGAGGTGAGTTGCAGAGGCTGCCCCACCGCACAGCAGCCCGAGTTACCGTCCGTTTAACCCGACACTGATGGGAAGGGTCTCCGTGGTCCTTGGCCCTCTTCGCTGCTCTGGTTTCCGTATCGCTGGAGGAACGCTACCCTCTCCTCTGCCTTCAGCAATCTTTGGAAGGCCCTCCAGTGGGGCTCATGGGATGCGGAGCTGTCAGGGAAGATGGAATAGAATAAAAATGAAGAAATAACTTAATCATATTGAAAGTGCTGTTGTAGAGGCAGAAAACTCCGTGGAGTACGGCAGAGCTGGCTGCTTTGCACGAAGTGGAGAGGGGGCAATAAGCCAGTGGCCTCAGGGAAAGAAATCAGGGGGTGAAAAAGAGGGGTTACAGGGGAAAACCTGGGGCAATGAGCCCCCATTTCTGGCTCTGAGCCTCCTGAGTCCCTCCTGTGAGCTGCCCTTCTCTGGGAGGCTCAGAGTGGCAGGGATGGCACAGCCGGGCAGCCGTCAGCTGCCCGCATCCCCCAGCGCCAGCACCGACTCCAGCGTGTCCTCGTTTCGCTCCCGACGTTTCGTTTCGTGACGGCAGGGAGCCGCTGGCGGCAGAGCATGTCCGGAGGCTGGCTGGGGTGGCAGGAGCCCTCCGCCTTGGGCGCCATGCCTGCGCAGGCACCCCCAGCCTGCCATCGTCCTCCAGAAACGCACAGCCTGTCACAACTCGTTGCTTAATGCTAAACTACCCGTTATAAATAAACATGGTCCTAATAATAGTTTGCCTGACCTGACTCACTGTAGGAAACAGCCTCAGAAATAAAAAGGGGATGACTTTCAAACGCAAGAGTTATAATTTTACATAAATAAAAAATGAAAAGGGCAGCGCAGGACAGGCTCGGGGAAAATCGTATCGCAGGGAGCTGAAATCGCAATCCCAGGGTGTTAATGGGCTTGCCTGGCTGGTGAATCTGATGCTGTCTCCCCCTGTAAGTTTGCTGGAGTTTGACGGATGGATGTGGAGAAATATTACTTGAATTGTCAGATAACTGTTACTCACCCAGATTAAAAACAAATTCCATTGACATTGTGTCATACCTTGGGAGCCCAAAACAGATATTGATGTTTTCATCTTGTTGCAGGGAGGAGGGAGATGGGAGTGGGTGAAGTAAGAAATCAAAATCGCCCAGATAGAGCAAGTCTTTGGGCTTTGTTTGAAAAATGACTCCGCAGCACAGTGCACCAAGCTGAGGATGAGAGATAACGCAATCCAGCCTCTCTCTCTCACTCTCAAATGAAGGGGAGACAAAGACAGCATAATCATAAAACCCCAAACTTCTAATGCCTGTACAGAATTGTAAGCACAACTGTAGGAACCAGATTCACCCAGTGGATGCCATAAGATCCACCCTTCAAAACACCCAGACACTAGCAGGATTTGGGGGGCGCTCAGACCCCCCATCCTGGGGGTGCCAAGATGTTTTTGCTCACCTTTGGGGGATGAAGCAGAGAGAGATGCAATGCCTGTGCACCAGCACATGGAGTAGGAGGAGCAAGAGAGAGTTGGACTTGCTCAGTCTTCAGGAGAGACAGCTTTGAGGAGATCTAACAGCCTGCTAGCATCTAGGAGGGGCCATCAAGAAGATGGAGCCAGTCTTTTCACAGTGTCACATGGCAGGAGGGCGAGAAACAGCAGGCATAAGTTGAAAAAAGAGAGGTTCTGATTGAATATATGGAGAAGATTCTTGCCCATGAGGACAGCCAGGCAGCGGAGCTGGTTGCTGCAGAGGCTGCCCTGTCTCCTTGCTTGGAGGTTTTCAAAACAAAGCCCTGAGCAGCCTGGTCTGACCTCAGGGCTGACCCTGCTTTGAGCAGGAGGTTGGACTGGAGACCTCCTGAGGTCTCTTCCAACCTGAATTGTCCTATTACACCAACGATAAATTCACAAGCTGTTTCTGCTCTGTTGACCTCCATGGTGGCTATGCTGATTTACATCTGCTGAGGATCTGGTCTTAAGTTTGTAGGCAACTGTCCCAGAATCAACAATAAAATGGGGTTGTGTTTTGCATGCATAATAATTCACTCAGGTGCCATGAAGATGTCCTGAAAGGCCTCTTTATGGTGTATTTCTACCAGTGATAAACGAATAAAATATATTGTATGCATCCTGAAGCAATGGAGAGATTCGAAAGGATCTTGTGTTTGGTCAGTGTTATATGTACATACTAACATTCTGGGAGAGGGACTAAACCTTTATTGACATAGAATTTGGCACTCGAAATTGTACATACATGTATGTGTGTGTATGTGTGGTATATATCCATGTATAGTGGACATACTTTGTATATGTAGATATAGATAACATGCACATAAATGCACTTTTTACACAACCTATAAAATAGATTATACTGCCATTATTTGCTTTGCAAAGTCAAGCACTCAAAAATTAGATAAAACCTGGTCAATCTCAGTATGTCTCACTTAAAAGTGATATGACAAAGTTGGGTACTAAAAGCCATCGGGCTATACCAAATACGATATAGTGATACAAATGACTGTGTACCTTTTCTGTTTTTCCCCCCATAGATCACAAGGTATCTGAGCGGGCACCATTTGCTCAGTTAATCAGAAGCTATTCTGAACCCTTGTTTTCTTCTTGTTTTGTGGGTAGCTCCTTTTCTTATTTAGTCACAATTTTCAACCTCCATTTTGAAGTTTGGAATGCTGATTTGTTTGTGATACTCTGTGATGATCTTCATATAGTACCTCTGGCACCAGTAAGTTAATATACAGAGTATCCTAGAGAAGTGATCACAGACGCAGGACACACCAACAAACACACGGAGATGTTACAATGGCAAGCAACTAACTTGAGGGGGGCTCAGTTTCTTTAGCACATCCCCATGACTTGGTGCCACCAGACAACGCTAGCGCTCAGCATAGGTGAGACCTCAGAGTCCCAAGTCAGGGACTCGGTGACCACCCAGAGGGGACTTGTTCAAATTTGTTCAAATTCTTTGGCTTTCAGCAGGCTCTCTGAGGAGGCAGGAACAGAATCCCTGTCCCAAGCAGAACGTGGCTGTCTCACTGACAGCCTTCTTCACCGTATACCCTCCAGCAAACAAGAGGGAGGTGATGTCCTGTCTACCACTGACTTGTCCCTGGAGTGGGTTAAATGTGTGCTGGGTGAAGCAGGGCCCAGGGAAAATGGACAGTGGCCGATCACATAATTAAAAATTTTATTGCCACACATATTTACAAAGAGTCCAAACTAAGTTTGCGCAGGGGACCTTAGTTCTGGTACTAACTTTTGGTTGCTTGACGCAGAATCTTACCAATATCCTTTCTGTACAGTGTGCATAGGTGTATGCTTTTAATTTCCTAAGTTTATAAAAAAGTCAAAAGAGGAAGACTGAAATTCCATCCTGGGACATCATATTGATTACAACATGGTTCGTCGCCGTGGTTTGAACCGATACCCCACACGGATATGCATCATTTGAGATGGCAGAGAAAAAGATAGCAGGAGTGACCTGTCATCTAAACCAGGCCCTCATTCACAGATTCACTATATCCCTGGGGAAAGAATGACTTGTTGTTATCCAGTTACCTGAAATCACACTTAACTCAAACCAGGTTAAGCTAAAAGTCAAATACAGTCATTTATTAATAGCATTCAAAACAGGCACCACAGTTACAGAGATACATAGATGGATGAAATGAAATAGGAAGGTACGTGACTGTATTGGGTAGATGTCCCTCAGCCACCAGACCTGGCAAGTTCAGCTGAGGCTCCAGGTGTGGTGCGTGGGCTGCATCTGCTGGGATGCCTCTGGAGGACCTCACTCAGGGGACAGAGCTTCTCTGGGGCACCCCACCAGAGAGCAGCTCCAAGCACCTGCCTTCCCTGTTTTCACCTCAGATCACCTCTCCTTCACGATCAGCTCTCCTCTCTCTCACAATCACATTAGCTTTTGCGTGCTGGCTTCACTTCGAGCTCTTCTCGGGGGTCCGGACAGGTTTCATCTGTCATCCAGAAGCTCACACTATTCCTTCCTTTACCAGGAGGCATTCTGGCCACTCTCTTAAGTAAAATATCAGTTTTTTTCCCTTCTTAGATATGGAAATACCTCTCTGTTGGATGAGAATCACCTCCTGCATTTAACTGGCTAGTGAACAACTCTGCTTCAGCAGAGTCCCCCTCCCTGGCTGGCCACTTAGCATTTCTCCGGCTTTTATATCCTATAGCGCTGTCCCAGGAGCACACGACACAACCCCCCAAACCAGATAACTGCATGCAGCTCACTCCGGGCTCTTGCCTGAGATCAGACACAAACAGTAGTTAATCTTGTTAGGATACTGACAGGTTTCTCTGTGTTAGGCTGGGATGACTACAGCGCGATGCGGGGTTTGATTGTCTCGCTAGGCTCTGCCAGTGCTGGGGAAGGGTGACAAGAATACACAAAGTCTCTCAGCTGAGGAAAGAACAGCAAAGGCTTTTCTTGAGGTGGGATTCAGGTGGCTGTCTCATGCTATCAAGCAGCCAAGAGACAGCGAAAACACACAGGCTGGCAGCAGAGGCCAAAACAGAAAAATATAGTAGGATTGAAAATACAATAACTTGTTAAATAGTTGAATAGTTCTATTAAATTAGGTGGAAAAAAATTGTTGTAAACATTTATCTCTCATGTTACCAAAGACAATAGTTCTCATTTTCTGTTAGGGCACAAGGCAAATATCAGTGGAAGCACTATAACATACCACGTACCACTTCAGCTACGATGCGAAGCCCAACAAATTCAAAACTGTTATGCGACTCAAATGTGTGTACTTGAAACGTCTGCCTACACCATGACAACTGATTTTTCAGCTAACTCTCTGCCTCCTTTTTTTCTTGGCTTCTTGTTGGAACTGGGCTGAAAATAAAAAGGCAGGCAGCCTACCTTGCCAGATAGCCTTAACTAATTAACGTAGTGAACAGAGTAATTTTGCCTTGCTTTCTTCTCAGAGTGAATCTGCAGCATCCCCATAAAGGCTCTGCATTGCTGAAACTAATCAGACCTCAAGAAGTTTGGCATCCATTAGTCCCTTTGAAGTCTCACAGAGACCCAGGCAATTAATGTACAATAGATTTGGCAAGAGAAGTCACTCATGTACATCTGGTGCATGTTACATATCTCGTCTTTTTTACAGGAACCAGCCTGAAACCTTCTACTCTGTAAATGGCCATGAGTTTTCAGCCATCATCAGTATCAGGGAGATGTTTCTGTTTAAGCACGGAGTCATCAGGCTTAACTGGGGATGTCTGAAAGATCTAAGACGGAGCTATTCGCTCAGGGCTCTTTTTATAATCAGTGGCGAGACACTGGCACTCCCCCAGGGCAGCTGCTCTGACCTTGGATTAGACCCAACGTGAGGATGAGATGAAGTGCCCTCTGCAGGTGCCTGCCTCTGTCCTTTGACTATAAAGGGAGTTTGGGTGACTAAGTCAAACTTAGATGTTTGACTTTCAGATGCCTGAGTTACAACAGATGTATCCTGCCTAGACAGGGTAGGATTGGAGTGAAACACATAAAATATGTTGGGAGCTTAATAAAGTTTAATGCATTTCCAAATTTGGAGCTTAAAAAGCTGCAATGGTGTGTGTCTCTCTCCCCTGATGGCAATTCGTCTTGAGGTAACACAACTCTCTTTTCCATGTTTACGTACCTTGTCATTCTATATTCAGGGCAGAACGCATTGGGTTTCTTCCATAGTTAGAAGAATTTATGAAAAATAAGCATATTTTTCCTTGTAGCTGAAAAATGGACTTTTGGAAACAAAATGCCTGACTGCTGGCAAATTCACTTTCTCTCCAGGAATTTTGAGGATCGTGTTCCATTTTAGATAGGTATGGCTTGGTCAATCAGGGAACAATGTAGTATATTCTTTACTGTGCCATCGACAGAAATATTAACTGTTGCATCATACATTTTAAATACTGACTGTAATGATAAGTAAATATTGCCTGAGGGACATAGGGGAGGCCTTGGGATATGATGAAAATTTCTAAGTAAAAAATTGAGGACAAATCCTAATAATCTCCAAATTAGTAATATTTTTGTACCTCTGGCAATATGTTATCCAGCTGTAACTGGATAACATTTCTTTTTATTAAACTGCATGATTTTTAAATACGAGTATTATAAATCTTAGTTGAAGAGCTCTCCAGAAGAAAAAATTTTGAGCTGCTCTGGGGCATTTTTGAACTATGTCATTTGTAAGCCAGACAATAACATGGTTTTATAACAGGTCACATGAGCCTGGTTCAGCCGGGGGAGAAAGGCAGGCGTGCAGTAGATGTGCAGGCGCTGACCATGGGTAGCTTTAGGCAGGAGCAAGGCTCAGCGTGTGGCAATGTGACAGTGAAAGGAGCGAGGCATCCCACCAGCATCCCATCCCACCAGCAGCACCCTCCCCACCACCGAAAGCTGCTCCCCTCCATGTCTGGCTGCACCTCCTGGCCTGCAAGGTCCTCTTCCCTCTTCAGGAATGACTGACACTTGCATCTCTTCTATGCATCCTTGAATTAGCAACGTTCATAAATGTTCCCATCGCATTAACAAAGTATGCACTTGGCAGTCCCTAGAAACAACAGCAGGGCCACAGGAAAGAAGAATTATAAGCACTTTCAGGGCTTTAAATCTAGGCTCACAATCAGAGTTTGACAGAACGGAAGTTCTGTAACGATCAGCCAAAGAGGTAAGCATTCCCCTCAATTCAGACATCATTAATTCAACCAAGAGTAAAGATAGCACCATCTTCCTTCATTATCCCCTAATTTAATTGTCACAGATTAAAGCCTGGCAAATCTGGGCACAGATTCCTGTTGTCAGACTTCAAAGAGAGCTCCTGAAGTCTTCTGCCAGAATCAATGATCATCGCTATATCCTTTTCTCACGCAGCATCTGTATCTTCCCTAACGTTAATGAACATTATTTTTGCATGCTTCAGAACAGACTGAAAAAAACACTCTTGAATCACATTTCCCATGCGAGGGGAAAAATGAACCCTTCTACATTTGTTATTCTCCTCTAACAAGGATTAAACCATGGTGTGGATACTAATGAGTGACTTGCAGACGCCCACCTCTCACTTAGTTCAGTTCTCAAGAATATTGAAGATTAAATTTCTCAACTGAAACCATAACATGCTCTATGGATTAAATGTTTCAGACCTGTTCTTATAACAAATAATCAAGCTGTCGAGACTACTTCCCATGCAGACTTGCAGACCTCTTGGGTCACTGTTGCCAAGGAGTGATTTTCTTTAAAGTAGACTCGCTTGTCCATTTTATGAAAAAGGAAAACAGAAATAGTAGGTTTCAAGGAACTTGATGTGAATGATGCACATTTATTTCACATCAATTTGCCTCCTCTATGTGGTTTTTTTCAATATTCACTGTAATTGCTAATTACGAAGAGAATTAGGCTCCAGAGCTGAATTAAGGTAGAAAATACCTGGAAGAATTTCTGATGGAGATATTACTGATTGCTGCTTGAAGTATGTCCATTTTTGTTCTCATAACTGCACAATAGTGAAAAGTCAATTAGTACCATATTATCATTGTCAAGCAGAGGTCACAGAGATTAATTTCCTGTGTGTATATGCATGTGTATCAGAGTCAGGGAAATACAAGATAAGTTAATATCCTGACTCTTTACTGCCCTGTTGATATTCCCCTCAGTACTACAGCAAAGCTCAGGCATCTTTATTCTTTTCCATCCACTACAACTTTATTTATGGGGTGACACATTTACTACAGTGCAAAATGCTCAAGGATGGCTACAGGAAGATGCTACAAACTAAGAGATGTGGTGCATTAGACCAGATGTTATATACCCCTTTTCAAATAACCGATTTCCAAGCTATTATTTGGCTAGTTATTTAACATGAATTAGCCAAAAGGACACATTGGGTACAGATCAATCATTTCTCACCATTCTGCTCACTAATTTGAGAGGATGGATTTATAAAAACTAATATAGAGAAATGTAACAACTGGTACCAGTTTTTCTCATTAGATCACTGTCTTTCGGGGATCCAAATGCCAGAATAACCAAATATCACTTCTTCAGCAATTAGCCAAATTTCAGCTAGGAAAATTGTCCAGAAAATTTTTACATTTTCCAGGAAGACTTCCGTAACAGCAACAGTGAAACTGGAGGAAATCTGCCACCATGCTCCCATCACAACAGAGACTGCTAGGCTTCTTTAAAGTCCTGCTTTCTGGGGAAAAAAAATATTCCTTAGGAGGAAATCAAGAAATCACAAGACCAGATTATCTGCTCTCCAGAGGCTGCCAGGGTGCGTTTGCCTTTGCGGCATGGTCAAAGGACAACTCAGGTCAGATATGGTGGGGTAGGCATTCCTGGTAACGCTCTGAGAGGGATTGTTCTTGTATAAGTGCATGCCATTTCCTCTCAGAGCTTGCTGAAAGCTAGAAAGACTTCTGATATAAGACAGTTCCATGAGTTGTTTTTTTCTTGTTTCAAACCCTTTGGTCCATTTTCGAAAAAAGGACTTGGGACTAAACTATAATTCAGCTTTCATTTGCTCTCCCCGGAAGGATTATCTCCCTGATGGTTTATGACTTCTTAACAACTCGTTTGCAAGGCACAAAATGCTGTTAAAGTTCAGCCGACCCGTGACTTTGTCATAAGCTTACAGAGGTGCTGCCAGGGAGGCAGGACTGTCGGGGCAGAAGCATTTGAGTAGAGCCTGCCTGTCAAAGGGGAGACACACTGATTAATTCATCATTAACTCGAGGACCTCTGTTGGTTTTACATCTGAATAAGCAACAATATACAGATTTCATATGCTCCCAACAGGAGTAGTCATTAACCTCAGGATCCGTCTTTAGTTCTCATTCTTCCTCAGGTGCTCATGGTTTTGCAAGAACAAGATGAAAATAAATAGCAGACTCATCATGATATTGCAAATGTAAATTAAAAATCTTTACAGGCAGACAGAATACCTGGAAGTGTTAAAAAAGCTAGATAATGGTAAGAAAAGAACCCAACAGGCCTCAGCTTCTAATGTCCACCTAACAATTTTTACCCTGACCTACATTTTCTACAAGTAAATATAGTCACTTGCATTTTATCACCAAAATAGACATATTCAGAGATGACAGGAAGTCTGAGTATGATTCAGTTAGATAAGGCAGTCAGTCAAGGCCACGGGAAACCAGATATTCACTAGAATGACTCATAAAACTGCTTGATAAGGTGGGAAGCACAAATAACCTACCCGGTAACCCATAGCAGCTGAACAGGATTTCTGCCCTCGGCTGAAAAATATCTTAATTAAAATACTTGTTTGTAAGAAAAAAAATGTGTTTTTAAAATGAGGAGACTCCAGAGAGAGGATTCTGTCAGCAAATTCTGAAGGGAAAAAATGCAAGAAAAATTACAGATCCTTTTCTCAAAAGCTTTCCGACTTTCCCACTGCAGTCTGTTGAGATCGTGTGAGACCAAGCAGCTGGTACCTCAAATTCAGTATTCAACCCTACAGAAGAGTACATTGTAAGAGTTGCTTCATTCCTTGCCTGAGCACAGTTTATTAGCTAAGACTATTTTCAAACACAGGTATGAGCATTGCCCTTAGGGCTGAGTTGTGCTACAAGGTTCTTGGAAAAAAAAGAAAAAAAAAGGAAAAGAGGCTGACACAGGATGGAGCCATTGCATGGGGTGTCTCAGGAACTGCGGGTGCTCCAGGAGCTGGTTTCTCTTCATGGCTCCCTGGCTTTCCTCCCCAGCTACCTAGTTCATGGTTTACTGGTCCCTTTACAGCTCAAACAATGGATGTATTTGTGGCGATCATTCTCCACCCACTGATCCTGGGACATGCCTGAAAAGACTCACTATCTTTTACTTTATGCAAGTATAATAAGGAGGAAATGACCTAATCTAGTGCCAACACAAGGAATGGTTAAACCTTAAATATCAGTGGAAACAGTAAGAAAATCATATGCTTCAGTGTTGCTCAGTTATGGACTTATTGGAAAGAGCAGAGGGCTCAGACCTTCATGATGCTGAAGGTCTCCTCTGAGAAACTGAGAGCCCTTGACTTCCCCTGCTTGGCTGCTCCCAGCTCATCAGCAGGGAGATCAGTGCAGCGCTCAGCTGAGCTCTGAGCCATATTATGCGAACAGTTGCCAGGAAAAGTTTGCTGCTCCTGTGGCTATCATAAGGCCAAGAATATTTTGCTAAGGGACAGAGAGGATTTATCTCCAGGCAATCGGGAATACTCATGTTGGACTATAGACTTCATCCACCGGGATTCATCCCCAGCAGTGAGTGCTGTTCAGGGACCAGAAGTAGCACCAATACATGGAGCCGGCAGGGAGCAAAGGATAGTCTCAGCAAAGACTTGGTGAGGACGGGGTGGAGGAGAGGTGGATGTGCATTTCGGTTGCTGTGCTGCATGTCCTTGTGAGCTGGGAGCAAGTAACATTCCTGCTCATTCTGCGATGGCTGGATGGGGCAGAAAATGTGTAAAGCAGCACTTCCCTGAAGTACTTGATGGCCACCGCGCTCTGTCTTGTCGTTGAGGGTGCTTGCAATTAGGATTCTAGTGACATGATTTCAGTTTTGGTATCTGACCTGGCTTCCCCTTCAGTTAATAATGCAGTGCCCATCGACTTCAGTGGCTGCAATATCACTCCCGAAGATATAGTTATTACATAAAAGACCAGAAAGTAGGCAGATAACAACTTTCTATTCTGGATAATCGCTACAGTTAGTGAGGAGATGAAAACTGGTTTAGTGAACTTTTCTCTCTCTATTAGGTTTTTTTCTTTTCCCTCTTTTTTGCAAGCACAAGTGGAATCTCCAGGTCACAGTGATCGCCAAGGAAACAAACAATTTCCTTGAAAACAGAAGGTGCAGATTTACAGAAGAAGTGTGGTTTGACTTATGGGCTAGCACAGTCCCTGCCAGACCTGCATTGGATGAGGTTGCAAACCCACCTTCAATGTCTTTTCCAGAGTCCTTCAGGCACTCTTTGTAAGTGCTTTCAGCCGTTATCTAGATTTGAGGCTGAACAAAGTCATGGGTCACAGCCCATGGGTGCCGGAGGGGGGGATTCCTCCTCTCTGAGGACCAATTACCTCCTTTCTTCCGCCCAGTGCTGCCTACTGTGGGACTAGAAGGCTACGAGGTGAAGGTGACATCCTATGCTGGCTGCTAAAAGGTGGTGGAGAGGGAGGGAATTCATGTCATCAAAAGCTTTTGCTCTTTTTTTCCCGTGGCACCTCTTTGGAGAGGCCTGCATTAGGAAGCTGAGTAAACTGACTCTGAGCTGCCCCTTGTGCAGAGTGAGAGCAGTCAGGAGCTAGAGTGGCCTTCTTTATCGAAAGAGTTATTTCCGACCCAGAAAGAGGAGCAATTTCTGCTGCAGCATATCCCGATGAGCTCACTGTGCTTCCTTAAATCTGTTTTTCTGGGTAGAGTCCTGAGGGAAGAATACGCAAGTTCCACAGCCTCAGCTCTGCAGTTTTATTACAGCTCAGTCAAAACGCCGTGGTGCCAATTCTCTTACATTTTTCCTAATTGTTAAAGGAAATATCTTAATTGTGTAGAAGAACGTGCAAGTGTAACATATGACTTATTATCGAGAACCCGATTTTTTTATGCATCGTAAAACTCCATCTGTCCCGTCATCTGGAGTTGGCTACTACTCCTCTAGCACACAAACGCAGATCAAGAATAATAAGTTTTAAATATCCACCGTATTAACCAAAGCAGGGACTGATTTTATTTAACAGCAAGTATTGGAATAGCAGAGTCATCGCTGTGCTGTGGGGAATAACGAGGGTATTACGTAGGAGTTTCTGTTCCTGACATCAGGTAACTTAATCCCCAAATTTATGAAACTTATGTGGCCAGTTCTTATGGGTTGCATAAGGAGCTTGGTTCACAGGACATTTTGCCACCTTTGGAGAGAAAATGGCTTGGTTTTCCCTGTCCACTGCTGATAAGAAAAGCGTGCCAGCACGTTAGGCAGCTCTTAGTGTACCTTGGAAGAAATTGTTTTCACCAGCTCAAGGTTTTCTGACCTAATAAGCACCGTGACTTTCCAGCGGGTGGAAGACATGCTCTGCAAAGAGGCAGCCTGTCCTCTCCTCGCCGGCGGGGCATTTCAGGTCCCCGCAGCTCCTGCCGCAGCACTGCTTGCTTCATACAGCCAGACCATGGACCTGGCCCCTATGCCGGTGCATTGAAGTCCATGCTGACTATCGTTCTTGGTGAGTTCTAATGTTACACTTTTAGTGACATAAACTCGTTTATTGCACAGAGATTTTGATCAGCCATTAAAGGTTAGAGTGACTTAGATAAACAAAGGACCAAAGTGTACGCTGGATAATTTAGGCTCTGACTCAGCAAAACTGTGCAACTTTGCTCACCTCTGTTCACACATAAGGCCTAAAAACAAGCACATGCTTAAATGCTGCACTGAACAGCTGTATTCTCAGTCACGCACATTGTATGGATTAGGCCTTTCCTAAGGAAAGGAAAGCAAAACAAGACTCATCACTGAAAACTTGGCCTCTCCTGTTCTTTCCAGCAAACTTGTGTTGTGGCGATGAGTGTGAGATAGAGTCAGAAGCACCTGCAGGAGACAAGCAGGATGGTAACAGTGGCCCTGGAAGAAGTATGAAGCACTTACATTGTTAATTTTTTTTTCATCCAACATAAATCTCTAGATTAAAGCATTTGCATTAAACAACTGTGTTTGTTCCTAATCTGATCATCTCTCATAGAATTCAGAGATTTTTTTTTAAAGAATGTGATCGATAACTTTAGAAAGTAATTTAATTTGGAACTGGCTTAATGGGTATTTTCCACTCATTTTATATGGAGCAGATTCAGCTTTATGGTAATGAAACCAGCAATAGAGATCTCTGAGAAGACCTATGGGATAACAACAGGACTAAGTACAACTATATATTATATAAATCTTAGATTTTTAGAAGGACTCTTCATGGGCAGAGTAAAATGTACTTTGATGCTTCAATAGGAAAAAATAAAACAAAAAAAACCCCCAACCCTTGTTTTCATTAAAGCTGCCACAAAAATAGCCAAAATAGTGCCTCCTCAAGGGACTTCTGCTGGAAGAAGAGGCCAGGCCCACATTTTCTACCCAAACCTGCTGGTTACAAGGGCTCCACTCCTTTCCCCAGCTCCCCCCAGCCTGAGGGGCTTGAGCACGAATCCCACCAGGGGCAGCCCAAGACTTTCTATTGAGGCAGAAAACCCCATGTAGGTTGTGAATTCTGCTGCCTCAAGCCTGGAACACCATTATGCTGCAAAGAAAACAAGTGTGAGTGTATGACCCAGTCGCTGAACAGTTTCCAGTGAATGGAAGATACGACCAGGGCTACTTTAGGACAGGCATAGGAGAGTGGGCAGAGGGGATCTCTTGTTTCTGGATCCTCCCAATGCCACCTTGCTCCCAGAGGGCAGCTCTGGGGAGGCATGGCAGCAGTGCTGGGGGGCTGCAAGGGGTAAAAATTACAGATGTAGGCAATTCAGTCGGCTCTGTGTGTACCTATATAGTAAAGCTATATACAGAACAACAAGCTATTGGGACAGAAGTGATGCAGGTGGTATAAATATTTTTTCCTTGAAGACCAAATATAAAATATAAAGATTCTAAAACTGGCAAGGAAAAACACACCCCTTTTCCCCCAAGGGAAGTGAGAATGCATTGTGCACAAGGGGTGCAAATTCCCAGACAGATCCAAAAAGAAAAAAGTATGAGGTCGCAGCTACCATCAGTGCAGTTGTACTGCTGTTTGAGACAGTTTCTCCACCATTGGCAACTACCCTGGTGACCGAACAGGCTGATTGTGGTAGGGATGCCCCACCTCTCATTTTCTACCTGTTTGTACCAAAAGATGTAGGAAGGACCTACAAGGCCAGGTTGGATGGGACTTCGAGCAACCTGGTCTAGTGGAAGGTGTTCCTGCCCACGACAGGGGGGTTGGAATTAGATGATCTTTAAGCTCCCTTCCAACCCAAACCATTCTATGATTCTATGACCTTCAAAAGGATGAGAACAGGAAAGAATCATCAGCTTCCATTAGTATCCAAACATAGCAGCATCTGGTGCACCCACCAACTCCTTGCCCTGCTGAGGTCTAGGGGTTCCCAGGACAATCTCAGGCACCTGTGTAATTTAAAAATATAAGAATTGAACTGTCTCAAGTCTAATGGCAATGATACCATTGCCACACAACGATACAAGGAGGATATGCAGGGATAAAAAAAAGGCAAAGGGAACTCAGGAAGACTGTATAAATAACCACCCGGGTGCAAGGAAACCGTGAACACAGGCGGTTCCTGCTGCACCATTGGCCAAGTCACTCACGGTTCTCCCTGGATTAAGAGCAGCTGGGATCTGTAATCCAGTGTAACTCTCACAGTCTCTCCCTGCCGGGGTCAGCTGAGGACTGCAGCTGCTGGGGAATCACAGGAGGGATCACCAGGGTAATTCCTCCTTCCTCCTCTCCTTGTTTGCTCTGGCTGGCGGTGACTGGAGCAGGGGCAGGTCTGCATTCCTGTATGCTTCCAGCTCTCCTCTGCAGTGCATGTTTGGGGAAATTAACCCAGGAGTCGGAAGCATGGAGAGAATGTGACTAAGATCTGAGCTGCTCCAGAAGCCCTTGCCTAGGTGTGAAAATGGTGACCTGCCACAATCCCTTCCTTTTCCTGCTGGGAGCTTAGCAGGAACAGGCTGTTCCCTCAGCCGAACTGACACTGTTCTGTCAGAATTGGGACTGTTTGATCATGCACACTAGTGTCCTTAGGATGTGCCTGAAGACTGCTCTTTACTTGTGACTCAGAGGAAAAAGTATGCATTTGGGGGACTATAAAGCTCTTGGTATTAAATGTGAGTTATTTTTGGTAGAGTGAAAAGCTTGCTATAAACTTGAGCAGAAAATGGATTTGACCAGTTGGTCCACACCACAAACACATGTATGTGGAAATTCCCAAATGCAACAGAGTCCTTACAGTGGGAAATATAAGCAGCAAAGATGCATTCACAGTGGATGGAAAAAACCAAAATGCAGTTTCCTAATTTTAAGGTAAGCTCGGTGCTAGCCCTAATATAAGACTGAGTTGGCCATAGCAGGTTGGGGTTTTTTTTACCATATTAAGAATAACAGGAGCACTGTAGTGCCAAATCCCACCTTTCCCCCTAGAAGAACCAAGCAGCCCTTATAGGACTACCCCAATGGAGGGGGCAATTTTGCAGCTCAAAATCTGCCTCGACTCATGTAATATTGCTTTTACATTTTCTTCTTTCTGCCAATACTGTTGTGCTGCGCCGTGCAGAATGAAAGAAGTAATTTAATATGGCGTTAAGCCGTGTGCTGCCTGCGGAGCCTGTAGGGATGGTTTCATAGGGGTGCTTCTGTGGCGGTGAGCCAAAATCAAGGCAAAATGTTATGCTGCGGCATGGATCCTGCCTGGTACCCTGCCTCCAGCTGCCTCTCGCAGGGTGAATCTGCTGGAATTGTGCAGGTGAGGGGAATAGAGCTTTCTCTGATGTGCCGGAATAAATTTTCGAGTGTTATTTTTCCCAGTCTGCCCTTTCTCCCTTCCAGAAGGAATCAGCAAGCACCAGGGCTGCAGCTTGCCGCGACTGTGCTCAGCTGTCAGGACGGGTTTTCCTGCAGGCTCAGGATTGCAGGCAGCGCTTTGATTTTGAGAGAAACAGAGGTGCTTCGATGTTAGAGAGACCTTGGCACTGGCTGCCCAGCTTGACCCTTTGCGGAGAGATGATCCTGCTCTACTTGGAAAGAGGAAAAGCACAAAGGCTTCATCGATTTTGGGTCTGCTACATGCATTCCAATTTTGGTTTGCCCCCCCCCCCCCCCCCCCCCC
>KZ505871.1:503324-524735 GCA_002844005.1 Limosa lapponica baueri | reverse complement strand
GCCTCAGGGCTGCCCCAAGTCTCATCTTGGGTAGGTCTTTTTTTGCAAAAGGAAGAAGCATCAGGAATGACTGTCAAAATGCAGCAGAGTTCTGCCTGCAGGAAGATGAGTGATGTTGCTGCAACCCACAGTCTGAATGCTATGTGAAACGCCGGTTAAAACAGAATTGTTTGCATAAAATAAAGTACAAACTTTTCCTAAAGCCTGATGTTATTTACAAATAAATATTCCCTGAATGCTAAACCCTGGGCACATATAATTTGTAAAATGACAAAAAAGTCAAATGATCACACAAGCTTATTTTTTACAGCGGATTTTTGGCTTGCTCGCTGTCCCGACTATTAAATAGTACCTCTGTGTTTCTGAATGTTATCAACAACTACTGTTTCCTTGACAAAACCATAAGAGAGAAATAAATCTCATAAAGAGATTGCTAGGCAGCTGTTCGCCAATGGCTAAATGCTTGCAAGAGTTACACAGTATTATCTCTGTGTTCGTGCAGCTCAGCACTTGACTAGGAATCAGGGGATCTGAGCTCAGCTCCTCCAGACCACCTGGCTGCCTAGCAAATTTTGGTGAATTTTACAGCATTAGACCCCTTCCTAAATGAGTTACAAAACCCAAATCCTTCTGCATCAGTGAAGAAAAAGACTCAGGACCTTTAAGTGTTAATGTACAAGTGCCTTTCTATATAATAAATGAATACATTTTATTTGGTAGAAAACTCTGTATGCCTACCACAGAAAGCTGCTGCACAGATCTTTCTTCCTACTATCCAGCAAATACGTAGAAACAAGTACAATAGGGCATCTGAGGGTTGTTTTTGGTAGCACTCAAGGAAAATGCCAGCAGAGCTTTGGTGATGCCAGTGGTCCAGCAGCCAGCTGAACCAGGCAGCAGTGCAGGCATAAATGCTGCCCGACTGCAGTGTCACACAAATGCGGGGACACAGCAGGGTGCGCAGCCCACCTCCGACGGCCACCAGCCGAGGTAGCCCTGCTGACACCAGGGATGCTAACAGCAGATCAGCCTCACCGTGTGACGCGGAGCAGAACCGTGCCTGAAGGGGACGGCTAATCTTCGGGTAGCCTGGGCGGCCCCGCCGGCCGCAGCTGCCGTCCCACCGTCACCTCGCTCAGCGTCACTGCTGACTCGTGTGAGCCCAAATGTGTTTGTCAAGCCGCAGCCGGAGATCCCACGCGACGGGTGGTCGCCTGGGGCTCGTCACTCCACGCTGAACCCAAGCTTGTGCTGCTGCCGGTGGGGCCGTGCATCCCTGCCCCATCCCTCGCCTCAGCACCACCGCTCCAGCGGCCGGTGGGGGACCCCCGCGCAGAAGCACACCCCGCTCGCTGTGCAGCCCCCAGTTGCTGGTGAGTGGGCCCAGGGGGAGCACGTGGGCAGCGAAAGCAGGAGGGTTGCAGCACATTTGTGTGTGGTTGTGAAATTGCCCCTGCTAAATGAGAGCGGCAGCTCCCATTGTAAAGCTAGCGATGGGTGTGAGAGGTCTGGATCTGCAATGGTAGATGAGGATGGTCTGCCTGAGTGATGGTGTGAATCCCCATCTCCAGCGAATTTAAAGAGCAGGCCACACACACCTTTATTAAGAAGGATTAGGGTGGAGCTGACCCTGTTTTGGGACTAGAAGGGAGGCTGGATGTCTCTTCCAGCCATGCCTTCTATGCTGGGGTGCACCACAACGTTCACATAGAGGGGCGAAAAAATCACCATACAAGTAACTGTGGTGTGTTACTGTTCCCTTAAAAGCAGAGCTGTAAGAGAAGACTTAAACAAAGCAGATTTGGGTTAATCAAGTGAAGCTATGCCAGTCTCATTCTTGACATATGCATGCACTCAGGCATGACTCACCCTTCAAACAATGATTCATCATTAGTTTTTCTTGTGGGTTTGTATGTCTTTTGTCCATCCTTGTTACAGCCTCTTGCCATCATCTCACAAGTGCAGTGATGATTAAAACAACATTAAAATTAGACTTTTAATTGGGGTCTGCTCTGTGGCACGCGTGGTGAAGGGCAGAGAGGTCGCATGCCTTTTGTTCCTATAAGAAATGGGGAAGCAGACTGTAGGTGATGGTTTTGAATGGGGAAAGGAGGGAAGGAAAGAGGCCGAGACGACTGTATAATGTTGTCAAGCAATGTGATCATACATTTGGTTACTGTATAAAAGCTGCAGCAGTTTGGTGAGCTTGAGAGGAGTGATTAAAAACCCCATAACCTGCATGAAGGCATTCTACATTTTGCACTATATTTTCTTTTCATTAGCATGAGTTTGAAGAGCTGAGTTGTACAATTGACCTCCAGCCCCATGGCCCAGCACAGCGCTCAGCAGGGACGACCTGGGCTGTTTTTCCACAACATTTTCTGCAGGCCAGGGCAGGATGCTCCTCGGACCATGGCCTTGACTTCTCCATTTGGGGTTGGCAACTCCCTCCTCCACAGGAGCAAAGGTTCTACAGTCCCTGCTCACCAGGACCATCACTATCACATGTCGTTGCCCATCTCTGGTAAATATGTGTGTATGTGTATAAGGCACACCTCCTGCACACATGGTGCCCAAATGCATGCCAGGTAAGACAACATTGGGTGGCCTGAAGCACCTGGCTTATTCCTTTCCCTGTACAGCATGGTGTACAGCCCCCCGTGCTGTGCACACAAGGGAGGAGAAAGGAGCCTTCCTAGGAAGCTGGCTAGAGGCTGTGCTGGGAACAAGCAGCTCTTCCAGGCCATCTTATCACTTGAAAAAGAAACTACCTGCTGCCAAATTGTTCAGTAATCCTCCACACACCGTCAGCGGTAGTAAACAGAATAGACTACTACATCTTCTAATAGTGGAGATATTGAATAAAAGTATTTTCTTTTTAGACAGACCCTGCAGCCCCGTGTTTTAACCATTCGTCCTTTATGAAGTGAATTTTGGCCAGAATAGTGAGGATCTCCACATGAAAAGAAAGAAAATAAAACGCTTTTCTTATTTCAAGCACCCAGGTCTGTTTGTGTAAGCAGAGGATAAGAGTTTACAGTGGATTACAGGTCATCATTCATAATGGCATTTGCTCTTAAACAGTTACCAGCTTTATTATCTGTACCCATTAAAAGCGGATTTGAAGGAAGGGATATTAACAGAAATGCCAGACTGTACATATGTTTCGTTTCATGCTGTACAGTTCTAAAGAGAGAAATGAGCTCAGTAATAAGTTTTTTTTAATCCAACTTCTACATTTAATAATATTTTAAAACTGTTACATGCCCTGCTTCCTTTTGTTCCACCTGCTTCTTTTTTCCACTTCATTTTCTTTTGCTCTCCATTATAGTTTATGCCTCTGCTTTTGTGTGTCAAGCTTGTAATGTATTTCCTTAATGTGTTTCTTCAGATTCCAATACTTTTCCCCCTTCAGAAGCAGCCTGCTCTCATCTCTCTTTCTTTGCAAGGAAGTCTCCTCTTTCTGATTGCGGCTTTCTTTAGCTCCTTGTTCCCCATTTCTTTCCTATTTAATACATTGCTAAGACTTCCCTTTTCTTCCCTTTGTTATAGGTGTCTCTTATGGTACTGCTCCTCTTCTCTTTCCCATCTGTGCTCGCTCCCTCATTTACCTGCTCTTTCAAACGCTCAGGGCTTCTCCCCTTTGTTCTCTGCTTTCCATCCCTTCCACTCTTCACCTCTCCTTGTTCTCTCCTCACCGCAGTCTCTCCTTTCCCTCTTCTCACCCTCCTCTTGTCTCTTCAGCATTGCACACACTTTTCTGCCCGCTTCTCTACTTTTTTTCCCCCTCAAGGAGACGAACAAAGCCTGAGCACTCCTTTTCTGAGTCCCCAGGGATTGTTGGGGAATTTATCTCTGTTTCCAGAAGACCCCCCCAAAAAAGGAATATCAGGAGAGCTGGTGGGATCTTCTTTGTATTACCTGAGACCCCGGCAGAGGATAAAAACTTGTGATTTGCTGAGAAAGTTTCTTCTCTAGGTCTGTGGTCTGTAAGTATGAGCAAGGGTAAAAGCTTGTTTGGGATCACTCCGTACCCTGAGCAACCATCCCTCTTCCCCAGCCACATGGGAATCTTGCCCTGACCATCTCCTCCATGATTCCCAGCCGAAGGGGACAGGTGGTGAGACATGGCTGGGGCTGCAGGTCCACGTCTTGCTCTGTAACTCTTAGTGCAGAGGATGCCCTCCCTTCCCCTTGACCCACACACTCACTATCTTCTCGGAGAGGCTATTCTCCAACTGGCCTCTTCCAAGAGTGGAGGAATTTCCAGCCTGGCAAACCTAGATGCTGACTTTAGGGCAGAGATACAGACGAAGAGACCTCAGATTGCCTTGTGCTTCTGTAACTGAGATTTCAAAATAAAACCAGCAGGTGTCTGGATGGCGAGGTCCTGGGGAGCAGACACAGCCTCCTGCTGTTCATGTTGTGCAGCACCACAAACACACAAGACATAAACAAGTTTTGGAAACGTTTCTGTAACAATAGTAAGTAGTAATAAACAGAAAAGTTATTATTTATCACTGCCATGCTGCTAAATAAATTAATCTTTAGCATATCATGCTGAAAGTGCCAGAAGGGATTGAAGAGCAGGAGGGGTAGAAGATGAAAGGAGGCTGTGGAGAAGAGAGACAGTAGAGGAGATTGGAGGCACAGAGCACCAGCAGAAGGGTCTCATCACACCCTGCGCTCCCTGTGAACTGCTGCCTAGGAGAGCGCTCCCATTTAGCCAACGCATGAAAGTAAAGGCTGAGCAGCTACTGCAGGACCGAGCCAAGTGTGCCATGAAATTTAATTAAGGTCAACAGGCTCTGGCGTCTGGTGGGGCCTGAAGAGAGCCCTTTCACTGCCTGTGTAAACCAGCCTGTCATTATCAGTGTCCCGGCGCAAACAGCCCATTAAAAGTAGCTGGAAATGCTCCTGTCCCCTCGGTGGCTTTCCGTCAGGCCTAGTGTGAATATTACAAATTAAGCAGAAACATGCAACAAGATTCCCTGCAGACTCTTAATTAGCCTTCGCGCGGTGGCATTTCTCAGCTGCAGATCTGCTAGTTGTGGTGGAAGCGCCGTGAGGGGGGATGTCAAAAATGGCCTTTCACAGAATGACAGAACCACGAATGATATGGGGTTGGAAGGGACCTCTGGAGATCATCTAGCCCAACCCCCCTACCAAAGCAGGTCCACCTAGAGCAGGTTGCACAGGAACGTGTCCAGGCGGGTTTTGAATGTCTCCAGAGAAGGAGACTCCACCACCTCCCTGGGCAGCCTATTCCAGTGCTCTGTCACCCTCAAAGTAAAGAAGTTCCTCTAGATGCTTAGTTGGAACTTCCTATATTCAAGTTTTTGCCCATTTCCTCTTGTCCTGTCACTGGGCACCACTGAAAAAAGACTGGCCCCATCCTCTTGACACCCTCCCTTTAAGTATTTATAAGCCCTGATCAGATCCTCCCTCAGTCTTCTCTTCTCCAGACTAAAAAGTCCCAAGTGCCTCAGCCTTTCCTCATAAGAGAGATGCTCCAGGCCCCTAATCATCTTTGTGGTCCTCTGCTGTACCCTCTCCAGCAGTTGCCTGTCCTTCTTGAACTGGGGAGCCCAGAACTGGAGACAGTACTCCAGATGGGGCCTCACCAGGGCAGAGTAGAGGGGGAGGAGAACCTTTGGCAGGGCTGGCGTGGTGGCATGGCTTGCAGTGGGTGAGGGACCCCGAGCACCATGCTCTTTGTGTGCTGGTGACCATGACATCCCTGTGTGATCTATGGCAATGCAGCAAGGTGCCGAAAGCATGCCAGGCAGCAGCAGGGCTTCACCCCCACCTCGAAATATAGTTCTGGTCTTGCCACCTGGGAGCAGATCCCATGGCAGGCTCGGTGGGAGCAGAAGCAGCTTGGAGGACTGGGCTGCCCTGTGCCTGCAGCATCCTTTCTTCACAGGGAGAGCTGCAGTTGCTGCTCCCCAAGCCATCGCTGCAGCATCTGCTCCCTTGGATCCTCCTTTCCCGTGCCCACCACCCCCCTCCAGACCAGGTACGGTGGGCAGCCTGGAGCTGGTTCAGCTCAGCACACAGTACCACAGGGACCAGCAAACAACAAGGCAGGTCAGAGCACTGAAGGAGAAAAGCCAGGTTCTTCAGTGTCTTTCTAACTTATAGGATCAATATTTGTGTAATATTCATGTCGTAGGACTAAATATTTGCTATAGGATTAAATATTTCTGCGCTGCTCTAGTGACTTCACTAGCCTCCAGTGCCTGGGGCTGCGGGTAATGAGCTGGAGTCACATACCAAACTGAATTATTATTACTAACACGTTTACATGCAGCCTCATACCTGATGAATGACACCTGCTGTGAAAAATGAGTGATGCTATTTTTGGAAGGTATTTATCTGGTGTTTGGAGGGTAGCTTTAGATGTATGCAATTCAAATGCATTTCTTTAGGTAGGATAACGATCCTTACATTATCATATTCAATGAAAGTATGTCTACAAGTACGTGTTCTGTATGTGCTGTACATGTGCAAAATGTGTATCCTAGATACCTAATGGCAATGGCAGATCCAAGCTGTAAATAAACTGATAAGTCAAATGTGTATTACTGGGCCCAGATCGCTACAATCAGTAGGAGCTTAGTCTGGAAATGAGTGCAAGATTGGATCAACCATAGTAAAGACAAACATTATTATTTCCTTTTTGGAGATTAAAGCAATATTACAGATTTAAAATTGGATGACATTTTGCACACCATTTGGAAAATCACGTTACAGAATTGCCAAGGCACTTTCAGCTTAAAACTGCCTTATGGAAAAGTTCTTGATATTTCTTTTGAAAACTGCAGGTACATTCCCCTTCTCCCTCCCTCCTTCTTCTACTGCCCTTGCTCCTTCTAGTCATGTTCCCTAAATAAAACAAAATAAGCTGATAAAATATTTATGGACAATATTTACACCAATAGCATTTTTTAACTGGTATTTTTTCCTGACTTGCAGGTGAAAGTGAGAATTATTAGGGGGCATGAGTGTATTTGCACAGTTGTCTTGCCTGATCCCTATCGATACAGATGTTACATGAACATTTAGAGTAAGTTTGAAGTGGGATGGTAAACGTGGCTTTTACGATTTCTTTTCTCCTGAGACACCACCTTGTTCCCAGTAGTGTCACTTGCACATTAAAAACAAACCAGTGAAAACTCCTTCCTCTCTTTCTCCCAGGAAAAAAACAACCAAAATTTCCAAACAGCCCGGTTTAGCTTGTTCCAAGGTTTTGTGACAAGCGCATACATGGCTGTCACTGGAAATGCCATGGTGCTGCCATCAGCAATGTTCTGTTCAAGGATGGATTCAGGAAGCAAATCAGACCTGCAGTATTCAATAGGCCCATGAATTAAAGCTAGAGCAAACCCAAAGGCCAGCCTGACTCCTAAACCTCCCTTGCATTTACTATTTTCTGTCTTTGTCCTGATGTGGCTCAAAAGCTGAGTATTTCCCAGGCAGGTACCTGTGCCCCAGGCTGTCTCCTAGGAGCAGCTGGAGCCATGACAAGCCAGCTCTGGGTAAAGTACTTGGGCTCCTCTGTCACCAGACACACCAGAGCACTCTGCACTGGGGACAGGAGGGAGAGACTGGTGCCTGGCTCAGGGCTGTACAAGTGCGGCTCCCTGGCTTTCTGACTGGAGCTACCTGTTGGTTGCGGTCCCAAGAGCAGGTGGAGTCCCTTTGCCCATACTGCGGTGTACTGGTGCGTGCTTAGATCACCTGCCTGAGCCCAAAGGGCTTGCATCCTAACCAAACCCCATACTTCTCACAAACCATGGGTTTATTCCCAATATTTATTTAACTTGGGAGCCTACTTCCATATGACCGAGAGAGTTGTTCATGGGCTGGCATCCATCAATGTGTTTTTGAGATTCACATGGTGCTCTTGCAAACGTGGTTCCATTTTTTCCCTCCAAAAGCCAGCTAGGGTCTTATTGCCAGTTGTTTTTTTTTTTCATCAGCATAGCTCAAGACAATCACTTTCCTCTTCTTAATTAGCAAATTGCTTATCAGCAAAGCAAAAACTATTTTACCCAATTTTATTTCACAATTTCTTCTTCTTAGCTTCCAAACCAAATACATTGCTTCACAAAACTCTTTTTCACAATACCATAATGGTGTATTATGGGATCTCTAAACAGCCTTAGGTCCTTAACACATATATTCTTTAAATAGTGCAATTTCACTCCTCACAGTGGGAAGCAGACATCATTCATAAAGTTCTTATTTCCTTAGGAGATCAGCACTGACTAATGCTCTGCACAATTAAGCATTTTAATTGTATATATGAGATGTTGAACCAGCAGCTTTTTCCAGACCGGGTCATGCTTTGAAAAACTGTAAGAAAGGCAGGTGCTTCAGAAAGCTAATTTCTTTTAAATGGTTCATTTCCTCATCCCACTTAGAATTTATCGTCTGATATAGCATATCCCAAAAGAAAGGGTTCAGTGAAAAGCTGCAATTTAGTGATAGACTGAACGTATGCACAGAGGTAGGAGTCAGGTGGGAAAAACAGGGCTTTTACAACAGCATCCAGAATTTGAGGCTGTGAGCTTTTCTTCAGAGATGATGAAGAATCTGTGCTCTGAAGGAAATTGAGTCATCTGTAATTTATGCTGTGTTTATTGGTACTAATTTCTCATGCTCATCTATCAGTTTCCAATCTTCCTCTCAGTAATCTGCATTCAATTTTTCAGTCCATATTCCTGTTGACTGTTGAAATTATCTCTTGTAAGTATTGCTCAGTAGATTTATTAAATACAGTACAAGTATTTACTGTAAAATCCACCTGAAATTCTTCTAGTAATTTCCTCAAGTTGCATTAAGTAATGTGTGAATAATAAAACAACAGAAATATGTATCTTCTCCTTATTTTATCACTGAATAGCACATCTACCTACCAAAATTACCTAAAAAATAGACCTTCCTCAGCATACATAACAAGACATATACACCCTCTACCTAGAATTGCAAGTTAATGACCATTAGGGTTGTGCATTTTATTATGGCTGAATTAAAACTTGCTGTTAAACATGATATCCTGTGATGACTGAAACTTGTTAAGGCTTTAAGTTAATGTGAATTATATACCAGCTTTATCTAAACTAATGGTTTGCAATATCCATTTACAAATATTTCTCATTTCCTCATTCCTTAGAAATGAAAACTGAAGATACCACTAGTCATGCATTCAGCTTGAGGGGGTTTTTGTGAATGGGTAAGGATTTCATACCTTGGATTTCATGAGAGAACTAAAACAAGTGGAGAAATATACTCTGGTCATCTTCTGTCTTGTTGTTTCACAAGAATGGACAACTCATACTAAAAATATCTGACCAAGTCAAAGGACTCTGTTCAGGGAAAATCCAGTATTAAATCTTTGAAGGTAATTTTTTTTCCCTAGATATTTTATATTCATTAGGGCTGTCTTTCTACAGTGAGCTCTTGCTCAGGCTCCTGGAACTGATTCTCATAGAAACTAATGTCTCTTCAAACATTTGCAACTATTATAAACATCATTTGTTCTGGCAGAGACAGACTACAATAGACATCTCTAAAATCTGAAAAGTGATGAAGGAGGTGAATGGGGAAGGACAGTATGCTATTTCTCTGGATGCTAGAACAAGGGAGCACCTCTGAGAAACACGTCTGAAGAAAACCAAGGGAATGCCAATTTCACACAGAACATACTTAAATGGTGGAGCTTACTGCCATAGCAGTAGGTCCTGAATTTCCCATCCTGAAGAAACGCATGTCGAGGAGGTCCAAGATATGGACAGACTCCAAAAGGGTTTGAATGACTTTGTGAAGGAGAGAGCTTGTAGGGACACTACACAAAGTTGCCTGGATGCATTCTCCAGAGTGCGAACTGCCCAAATGGTTGTTGATTGACAAAGCTGCGATGGCACAGAAGGGGAAGGATCACTCCTTTTTGGACTACGTCTTGGCTGTCTGCATTGAAAACCAGGTGTGAGGTTGGACAGACCTTGACTCTGGTCTAATTCAGCCTCTATGGTAAGTGCAGGTGGCAATCAGCCCTGCTATTTAAAGATGAATATTTCAGGATCATATTCTTTGGATGGTGCATTCAGGTATTCTTCCAGACATTTAATTTTAGTTCTCAGAAATTTGAAAGTTCAAATACATTTCATCTATATAAAGCATATTCTGAAGCAATCTATTCTGTTTTGAGACCTGTCACTTCGATATTCAGTCTTGACATAATATGAGAAGTTCTGCACTGAAGTAATACACACAGAACAGAAGGCCATACACCTGCCCAGATGAGTCTGACCTAATGAGCCTTATAGAGAGGGATTTAGCTGCTGATACAGATGCCTAAATTTAGGTAAATGCAATATAGATACCTGTGTGTGAGCTAGGTAGGCTTCCATTAGAGTCAATAGAAATTTAGTCAATAGGAAATGGAGTTGAGAGAATTCATAGTGTTATAGGGTAAACTCCAACATTTCCTTAGCTGAACTACCCCGGCTCCACTGACTGTAGTCTTCAGATCTCCAGTAACTATTGCAGAAACATAGACACCCAGGTGACATGCAGACACCTAAAACTGGATGAGTTAAATGGGGAGCTGGACTCATTCATAATTTCAGTTAAATCTTATAGAGCTATAAATAATTAATCTATGCTGGAGGGATCTGGTACGTTCAGGAGTCTCAGATCTGCCCCCACCAGTCCATGGCTCTTCCTTCTGTGAAAGGAACAACTGCTCTGGGGGAGCTCAGTGCTTTAAGCTGTACACAGTTCATTGGATTTCCTTCATAACATTAGCTAGAAGCTGAGGTTAAACTACCCCTTCCTGGTTTGGAGAGGGACTGTACCTTGGCATTTGGAAGCCTGACTCCTAGTTGACAACTGAGTGAGTTTCTGAGGTTGCATTTAAGTCTTTTTTTCGAACTTTTTAGATTATTTTTTAAATAGTGGATACCGCCTCTCTGAACGGATATGCACTATGGCTATGTCTACGTAGACAGCTTGCAATTTCCAAATGGATTGGAGTCATTGTCTGGAAGTCTCTAAAACTGATTAAAACTTGAGCTCTGGCATTGACACCTGAGGGGACATGGGTGCAGCAGGCAGGACTGGAGTGCTCGTCTGTGGGGCTGTTTGAATGGAGAACATGGTCAGGACCCAAGGCTCGGATTGCAGCGCTTCCTCACTCTGCTGTGTTCATAAGATGCTCAGCCTTTGAAGCCAAGCTTGTGTAAACAAACTAATCCACCAGTGCTTGATAAGGTGCATCGTCACATACATGAGAACTCAAAACAAACCTGAGTACATCCAGGAGGACGTAGCCCTAGCTGATTTTGATTATGAAAACAAACAAAAAAAATAAACACAAAGCAGCACTGGCTTGTGGTGCTCCCTGAGTATTATTAAAGGAGCACTTTAGCTCATTGTGCTCTGCCCCATCACACAGGAGGGGTCTCTGAGCGCCCCATCCTTCTTTAGCAGCCAAAGAGATGGGCTTTATGTAATTCAGCTGCCCTACATTTATCTCTACCTGGCAACGACTTTGTCGAGCTGGCTGTGTTCTGCACGTTTTGTACCTCATCCCCAGCATCGCTCTCTCTGCATTTAGAGCTGAGAACATAACAATGTCAGATCTTCTGCTTGCGATCTAGCTGAAGGGAGCTAACGTCGTCTCATCCCTCTCCCCTAAGCTGCACAGAACCATCTTGCCTTTTGACTCAGTCTCCGTGTTCTCATCTCTAAATCCCAGTACAATTTATCTTTTTTTTTCCCATCTCTTGACAATTTGTTGTTGTTGCTGATTTGATAAGCAGGAAGAGATGGGGGAAAAATCTGAGACATGAGGAGCTGAAGTGACTTGCCAGAGGCAATAAGGCAGCTCACTGAACTTCAGACTTATGCTAAAGTCTCCAGGGTCTCAGAGAAGTGCTCACATCACTAAGTCACACTGAATCCCTGCAAGTCTTAGCCCATACCTCCCACCAGCTCTCTGTGCATCTCATCCCAGCTTTCTTGTCTCTCCTTCTCTCAATGCCCCACACGTCTGTCGATGGCCTCTTCACCTTCTCTTCACACCTTGTCAATATATTGTCATTACCCTTCTCTCTACCTGCCCTTCCAAAAGCTTCCTTCTCTACCAGGCAGGCCGGAATGGCTCCATGCCATCTTTCCATGTCCGTCTCATATTGTTGCAATTGTACAACACACTCAGATTTCTGTTTGAATAGCAAACTGTTACTCAGCTTCCACTGTGAATAGAGGCTGCCTGGGGCAGGCATGCTCACAGAAAAAATCTTTGCTTTCTATCTTTCTAAAAATAAATAATCAAAGAAAGGGAAAAGTCAAAAGCTCATCGTGCCCCAAAGAGATGTCTGCGTCTCCATGGAGGACTTCCAAATATCTAACCCAAGACAGAGTGGTAAGGGTAGGAAATTTGCAGATCAAAGGTTTCAGAAATACGAAGTTCTGTTTGTGTGATGCAGACCAGAGCTGTTTGCTCTTCTCAGAAGTCGTGAAGAGGCCAGCACACTCCTGCCAGTACAGAGCTGCCATCAGCTTTTGAAAGCTGAATGCCACTGCCGATTGCGGCAACTAAAGCTAGAGCAGAGACTATTTTAATTGAAATGAAACTTTCAGACCATTTCACTCACTCTCATAAAGCAACTGGAGATACTTAGACACAAGTTTGCAAAGACATTTTAAGGCACAGGTTCAATATATGCACCCCATGGCACTCAGCTTAAGGTTGTCAGACTAATCCCTGAGTGCCACCAAGGAGTACGGGTCAACCGCTGCAGGAGGAACCGGTGGAGAAGCTGAGGGCAGACGTCAGCTGGGAGCTTCAGTGGTTTGCTCAGTGAAGCCAAGTGGGAAATAGGTATCAGTTACTCTGAAAGAAGGAAACGTCAGACTGAAGCTTAGGTCATCACTGCTGGTTTTCTATAGCCCCGTATCAGTGTTACTCAATAGCACCAGCCCAGATTAGATTAAATTTGTAAAACAGAAAATAATATACCTAGCAAGAATTGCGAAATGAAAAATGAACTGGGTAATTATGGTATTTACGACAGTTTTCAAGTAATACAAACATCTGACTACATCTTTAAGGGCAAGGAGGATATTTTTAAATAAACATGCTTCCTTCCTGCAAGTAATAGATTGCAATAGCAACTGGCAGAAGGATTCATCTGTTATTTTAGTTGTTTTCATGGTTTCATCGGTTTTAGCCCTAACAAAATATTTAAAAGAAGGGAGTACATTCTATTGCAGGGAAATTGTCAAAGGGTTTTTTTTATATTATTGTATTCTATCCTATCATACACTTATTTTCATAAGTTTAGAGCATTTTGAAACATTTCTTTTTGCTGTTAAAGTTTTCTGTGGTTGATCCCCCTTCCCCCTCCAGAGTGGTAATTTTTTGTGTACATAACTTAAACATAGTGCCTCCAGAAATCTTGGAAGTTACAATGAATAAGAATACATTTTGTCCTTAGCAATATTCTAGCCATTATTTTCTTTCAATAGAACTAAATCTGTAGATAAGCAAAGACAAATTTCTATTATTTTGGGTTGGATTCAGTAGGGCCATTAAAAAAAAAAGGCAAATGGAAAAAACTGTTCTTGAGCTCATGTAACTAAAATGTACTATGAATCTCAGAAGATCTTAAAGACACAGGAACCATTGCACTGCATTGACAGTTAATAGGGAAGAAAAAGCAAGAACTCCATCATATGCCTCTACAGATTTAGTGTGTGCCCACATGGATTGCCTGTTGAATACTATGTGCAGTCCTGGTCCTCACCTTAAAGGAAATATAATGGAAAACATTCAGAGGAGAGCCATAGGGGTGGTCAAAAGTATGGAGTGGTTCCCATACTTCGGCTTTTCAGCTTGGAAAAGCGATGACTGAGAGGTGATACAGGACATGTCTATAAAACCACGAGTAGCTGAAAGAGGGTTGAGAGGGACTGATCATTCCCCTTCTCTTCCAACACAAGAATGAAAGGGTGCCAAATAAAGCTAATAGGTTCAAAATGAGCGAAACCAGATGGCTCTTCATAAAGTATATAGTTAAGCTGTGGGGTTCCCTGCAGGAAGATGTTGCCCATGGTGGTTACATGGGCATACAGGGAGCTCCTGAGCATAAACTATTGACGGCTGAGAGAGCACTCCAGGGAAGCACATGCTTGTGCTATTCTTATTCACTTTCTCAGACTTCTCTTTCTGGCCATAGTCAGGGGCAGCATACTTTGGTCTGGCCCTGCATTGCTGTTCTTATTTTCATAATCACTTCCTGATAAAACTGAGTCCCTTTCTTTGCCCCAGCTATATCTCCAAACTCAGGTAGGCATAGGGCTGTTATTTGCAGATATGTTTTTGTGAAGAAGTGCTGATGTCAATGTTTTACTGAAATATGCACAGCAAATCTAATCAGCAAACTGCTTTGGCATTAAGAACAGGAAAAGATGATAAGAGTGTCAAGAACAAGGGAGTAATTCAGTTATTTTAGGGTCTTGCAACAACTGGCACTGCAACAACACAGCCTGTGAAACTCTTGTTTTTAAAAGAAAAAGTGTTTTTCCATGTGAAGTTACAGCCATTGTGATAGAGACGATGGACTGCTGAGGTCTTTAATCCATCCTGGCAGAAATATGTGCTTGACCAATGTTAGCATTAAGAAGGCTGAGACTCACTCCTCGTCCGAATCACAAAGGTGCAGACTTCCCCTCGGAGACATACTTCCCACACAGGGTCTATAAATAGCCCTTTGGAAAATATTTTGCTGTATTTAGCATTTTATTAAAAGCATTGTGTAAAATGAATTCTCCATTACTCTGCGCTGTTCTTCTGCATGTAATACCAATGGTAATTGATTTTCTGATGGTGCTTGAACTGCTAATGTAAAACCTCTGCAGAAGACTTAAAGGTGAAATCTATTTTCCCTGCAGAAAGCCTATATAATCTGGTTTTATACAGGAGTAGAACATATATAAAGGAATGTAAAGGGACTGCAGTTAATGCTCTAACCTGTGGAGAGGAGTTAGGTGCCAGCCCAGCCTCCCCATGCCCTCTAAAGGTGGTGGCATCAGGCAGGCTCTGGTGACAATTTAAACATTTTTTATTCGGTATTAAATTGCTAACACAGTTTTGCGCCAGCAGCTCCATTAAATACATATTCTTCCACTTTGGCCGTGTGTTTGCATCCACACACGCCGCTGTGTTTGTGTCTCTGCGCCCACTGCTCCCACTCCCTGTAAATCTCCCAGCAGGATGCCGCTCCCAGTTCCAGTGGCGTGGAGAGGGAGGACATCGTCTGCTGCACTGGGCTCACGTCTATGCGCAATCAGTGCAACCACGTCAGGATCAGGCCCTGCAGGCTGCAACAACTCGCCGCCTTCTCTGCAAACGCAGCTGAGGGCAAATATTGCCTACAGTATCTGCTGATGCTGGAACACTGCAATTACTTCTGAAATCTAACCTAATTACAGTTGCTGAAGAATTTTTCTCCATCCTCTCTGGCTCATTTACAGTTCTCCCACATTCTCCTTTATGTCTCCTTTCTTTGAGTCAATATTTACCTTTTTAACACTTTCTCTTCCTCTGCTTCCTTCCCTCCTGCAGTGCTCTGTGCAAGCGGAATAGCACAGCTTCTGCTTGCAGCTGCGTCTTGCGCCCAGCCCGCCCTAACGACGGGGGCCAAATACACCCTCCAAGTTTCTACAGCCAAAGCTCTGACTTTGCAAAAGAAACAGAACACCTCACCTGATTTTACATTGGTGAAATTGTTTTCAAGGGGTTGGTTTTGCATTTGGACACTCTCCCGGGGTACCCCCAATGAAATCAGAACCGTGTTTGCAGGAATATCAGGGAGAGGAGCTGACAGCCACAAAAAAAGGAAGAGTAGTCCATGAAGCAGCCCATTTTCATCGACAACATAGAAAGGAAATAATCTAGCTCGAAAGAAAACTGTTTTCTGGAATTATTTTTTTTAATGTATGACTATGCTCAGACTAAGAGTTTAAAACAGCAAAGTAAATTGTTCTTAAATGTATGATTTAACTTAGTAGGGTTTTTTTATATTGTTAACAACAATTTAGCATCTGTTCGGACAGGGGTGAGCCCGTTGCAGAACACTCCTAGTGCCTCATTGACATCTAGTGCCTACCTACTGCTGCAGTTTAAGCAACACTAGTCAAAAAAGTGAAAGAGGCAAGGAAGAAACGAATCTGATTTGTGGGTGTTTTTTAAGTCAAGATCAATGTCTTTTTAAAACATGACAATAAGGTACCTGGCCAGATGCACTAAGAGGAAATTCTGCGTCCTGGATTTGTTCAGGAGGTCAGAATCAATAGTTTTTGTAGTCCCTTCTCATATGCAGGGGCTGTATAAAATAAGATAATGAGAAAGATCTGAGCACATATGCTACAAACATCCTGGAACAAAATCTTCTGAGCTGATTTTTTAAGGCAAGCAGCTAAATTCGGGCTTGCCTTGATATTGATAGTTGCTTACTGCTTTGAAAATCATAGATGGCAGAGCTGTATATGTGAGTTTGAAGATTTTTTTGTATTTCCTCTGTTATTTACTTAACTTTCACATTTAAGTTTTCCATATTTTTACTGACGCGTGCCATTCGTAATAATAGCATAATGAGCTTAAGGTAGGTGCAAGAGTAGAGTGCTGCACAGAATCAAGGCAAGCTGAGAAGAAATTGAAAAAGCGTGTGCGTGGTGGAAAGTAGTATAACTCCACGGCTGTGAGCAAGAACAGTACTCAGGAAAAAAGAGAGGAGGAAGCAATTAGCAAAGCATTTGGAAAACTGCGGAATCCTGAAAGTGAGAATGAACTCCAGGCCTAACCCACCTCTTGCTGAAGTCAGCAGAGAGGGGAGTAAGGCTAAGGAGAGAAGCAATGGTTCGCTACACCTTCCTGCTGCTCATCAAGAGCTTCTGGAAGAGGTAGAAGGTCTCCATGAAACCTGCCAGGAATTAAAATATTTGCACAGATCCATAGGGACTGTGTCTTGCCAAAAAAATTACTACCACAGTCCAACATTAATGCAGTTGTTTTTCTCAGTCAAGGTAAAGCTGAAGATGCTGTGTTTGCATTCAGACTTCTCTCAGCCGTTCTTAATTCAGTTGTGGCACTGCAAACCTTTATTATCTTCTGTTTCACCAGGACTTCTGGAGAAAACCAGCAGATCTTTTGCTCCTGGGTTTGAGTTTGAACTTTGTTTTAACAGCTCTCAAAGCTGAACAAGCTCCATCAGCCCAATTTCAGACCAGAGCCTTTCTCCCAGGTACAGCCTCACCATAATTCCTTAGTCGTACTAACCACTGCAGTCCCACTGAAACTGGGCTTTGCCATGAGATGTATTCCCGTCCTGCTGCGAGTGAGCGAAAGGTCTTGCATGGGCCAAGAGGTGCACTGGCACAAAGGCCACTGGCAATCAGAGGAGAAGTGGATCATCTCTTTCCCACGTGAGAAGGAGTTATTTCCGCAGTCTTATGCTTTGGCTCAGCAGGCTGACACACAGGCAGAGAGAACGCTCCGTGGCAATTGAGTGCATACATACAGCTCGTGCTACAGCCTTCAGAGGACGGCTGTAAGTGCTCAGCCACAAGATTGTCAGGCAGAAAACTTTAGGGCTTTCTGGGCATGCAGCAGCAACTCCAAACCTTCCAGACATTAAGTCTATTTGATGTTTAGTCGCTAATTTTTCAGCCCATGCCTTCCTCCTCCCCACTCTGCGCATTAACCACTTAAAGAAAACCCACAACCCCTTTTTTGAATAAGCTGGGAAAGTCAAGCCCTTAGGTAGGCTATATACATGACTAAATTCTTCCATGAAAACCCTGGCAATGGTTACATTTTTGCTTCAAAATAAATCAGACTAAGGTAAGTTCAAATCAGCAAATTGGCTCTTCTCTTGTAATAACCATGCAGAAAAACAGGGACTTTTTGTTTTCTAGCTGAAGAAATGCTGAAGACCCATCAGACATCCTACTCCAGTGCTTGGGGCAGCACCACTAGGATGCATCTGAAGTCTATTTCATTATGGCATCTCTTTGCCTTTCCCTGATTTGGAGGCTGTGCTGCTGGTTGAAAAGTATGCTCTACCTCTCCCTCCCTCAGGAAGCTGCAGAATGAAAAATAATGCTGATCCTCTGAAGACAGTTCCGCTCTGGAGAAATTTCTGCCAAAATTGGTTACAGAAGGGTGTTACCCAAAGAAGAAGGTCCCCACATCTGTCCTCGTGCTCCCATGCTCACCTGCCCCAGATAGCCAGGCTGAAAAGCATCCCAGAGCTCCCAGCAGCCATGGCTGGTGCGACTCCTTCAACTAACAGGAGCCACTAGATTTATTTGCCCTGCATTCGTCCCTGTTGTGCACTCTTTCAGCATGCAAGGTAGGGAGGCAATGGCCCAAGGTCTGTCCTGCCCCCTAATTAATATTAATCAAAGTAACCCTTGTCCATCGTCTTCTTACTTACTTGAAAACTTAAGAGAATGTGTTCATATTTAGTGCCGTTTGGTTGGCTCTTTGAGGGTCCTTTATTCTTTTCCATCACAACCCTCTCTCCCACAGTGCCATCCCTGACTTTTGCACCACTGTTGCCATTTATGTTGATTAGAGGATGATTATTTGGGGGACCCCTTTTTACTTCTACCCAAACACTCATCCAAATGTAGGCTTCACATTTAAATTAAGGGCTGCAAATTGCATCTTATTTCCCCTGCAACATGAACTTGTGTCTGTTAAAGGTTAAAAGCACTGATGTTGCACAGGTAATGCCTGTGCTTCCAGGCTGTGGTGGCCAGGCTCTGGCTCTGGCGCCAAGTGATGTCCAAGGTGGCTCCTTTGCTGAGGGTTACATCACATGGCAGTGATGGCACCACATAATCCAAATCCCTGGCAGCGAAAGAAAGCAAGCCAGCAGAGTGAAACCCAGTATGTCCGGACTGATCTCGCACCCAACCCCACATCCCTCCCACGGGCTTGCCACAATAGAGCAGTGGGCTCCCGGGGGAGCTGCTGTCCTCTCCCGCTCTTCCCCTTGGCCCTCCACCCTGGGAGGCACCTTAGCTTGTGGTTCGTGGCCCATTGAAAACCCTGCTGCCTCATTTCTGGGCCGTGAAGGTTGGCCAGCCTATTCTAGTCGAAACAAAAGGGATTGCGGCTTTGGATCACAGGCTCCTGGTGTCTGAAAAGTTGCTTACTGATATTTCATGGTTACAAAAAGACTTAATTTTTAAAAATCGAATGCTGGGCTCCTGCCCTGAAGTTATCACACGTGGCATCTAGTGTAACCCTTTGGGTAATTTCCAAACTAAACGCAGTATTGATAGTATTGGGTTATTTTCCATGTGTCACCGGATGGAAAGAAAGGTTGCATGTTTTGTATGGCTGGTGTTTCACAACGGGACTCAGGTATGCACTGGGAGAAGCCTGCCTCACCCTCAGCCAATCTGCTGTTGCCCTAATTAAAGTTTACACTGGTAGCCTAGGGAATGAATTAAGAAACAAACCTTAACCAGTCTCACTTCTTCACTTGTGCAATGGAGTCCTTAGAAATTCACAGGGAAAAAGTTAAAACACTGTAGAGATGTAATTTTGTACCTATGCCCCCGTGTCTCTCTGGTTGCCTTCCTCAACGTGGAATTTTCCTCAAGGTACTTGGTTTCCCAAATTTTGAAAGCACAGGGTTGGTTTTGGGGCAGGCTTTTGGTAGGTTTTCAAAAGGACTGGAATATCAAATCATGTGGTGTATATAATCATGGGAAGTGCCTTTTCTCTAACCTTACAAGGCTTGAAGATTTTATGTTATACTTCATTGTGCAACACAAGAAAAATACCTCAGGAACAGAAATGTCTTTTATTCCACTCCCCATGTATCTGATGCTTTATTCCCTCAGGCACTACTTGTTTGCCAAAGGATTGTTTAACCACTGTTTGACAATTTCCAAATGGGAAAAAATGCTGGGTTTCATCCAAAGGAAGGGAGGAGCTTTTCAAAGTTTTGTATTTAATCTTGGTTAAAAGTAAACAACTTTACCCTTTCAACATTAGTCATGCCTGTTGTATAAAGTATGGTGTAAAAGTGCTCAGCAAAAGAGCGCAAGGTTTTTCCATACTTTGTAATTATTAACATTTGCATTCGGGATTGAATTGGATCGAATAACTGGCTGGATGTGGCGTGCAGGGCAGAGGGGGGAGGGGAGCCAGGCATCACGGCGGGGTAACTGGGTGAGCTGGGTGGTGGGGGCAGCAGGAGAAGCAGCACGGCTCCTCACTGGAGCCAGGTAGCTGCAGCAACCTTCAGCCCGCACGCTGCGCCCACACGTGCACACCCCGTGTGGGCAGAGAGGTCTCTGCTGGGTGGTATTCTACAAGGATTTAACGTGTCTTTAAAAGGGAGGCAGAACAGACTGGGGGGAGATGGGGAAACAGCCCCCAGCCCACCACACAAACTGCTGGCACAGGTATGGCAGTGCAGCCAGGCCGTTCTGGCGGCGACAGAGCTCGCACCAGCTAAAGGGGCTTTTCCCTCCCCAGGAAATCCCTTCTCTGAACCAAAAATGCAACTATCCAAAAAAGCAAATACTGTATCCCGGGGGGGACTCCTTCTGCGGGTGGAAGAGCTGCCTGCTCCAGGTGTTTCTTTGGCACAGCAGTGGGGAGAGGGGGTATTCCGCCGGGTGGACACATCAGTGCCAGCAATCCCCGGCTGCAGAGGCGGTGCGAGGGCGACAGCGGGTGGGGGGCAATAGCCGGCGGGGCCCGGGAGTGGCGGGCAGGGCGGCGGGGCCCGGCGCTGCCCCTGGCAGGAGGAGCGGGACTGGGGAAGCGGCGGGGATAGCGGCTGGCTGCGCCCAAGCCGTGCCCCCGCTCCCCGGCCATTTCTGCCCTCCTTGGGGCAGAAGGGCAACCCCAGACCCCGCTCCCTGCCGCCGTCCGAAGTCGGCAGGAGTGCCCGGCGAGGCGAAAGTAAGGCTCCGAATCAACAGCTCCTCCCTGGCTCCCCAGCACACTTCCTTATCTCTCACTGGCCACTTTGCAGAAGGAGTATTAGGCAAAAAAAAAAAGAAAAAAAAAAAGAAAAAAAAAGAAAACGCAAAGTGAGGAATAAAAAGAATGACCTACTTTGCAACAAGAAAAAAAAAAAAAGAAAGCTCTCTGTCAAGGTTTTGCTCTAATTGCCGGTGCGGCGTTGCATAACCAAACCGGGAGCGCCTGCCTGTGCCCGGGGAGGCCGGGAGTCCGCCCCGGTGCAGCGCGGTGCCGTGCCCCGCTCCGGTTCGGCTCCCGGGGCCGCCACCGCCGCCGCCGGGGGAGCGGGCAGGGCGCGGGGTCCCCGTCCCCCCCCGCCCCGAGCATCCCCCAGCCCGCCC
>KZ505871.1:481451-501603 GCA_002844005.1 Limosa lapponica baueri | reverse complement strand
TCCGCGGGGAGCCTGCCCGTGTGCGTCGTGTTTTGTCCCGGCCGGGCTGAGGGGGGTCCGGCCCGGGCTGGCCCCTCCCTTTGGAAAACCAAGTTGCCCCCCCAGCCTGTCCCCCCTCCCCATCTCACGCTGGCGTGGCCGGCAGTTTCCTGACGTGGGGGGGGGTTTCGTTTCGGCTGGACCAGCACAGGGTCTGCGCTTTAACCGGGCGGTGTTTGGTGGAGGAAAACTTCCAGTAAGACCAGTGGGATTTTGGAATGGGCGAAGGCTGCCGGTGGGAGCAGAGGTTGTGTGGTGTGCCGGGAGAGCCCTGCTGGTGCTGTGGCCCTGCACAGGGCTCCCGCTGGTTTCCTTTTAGGGTGCCGAACGGGGGGAAACGATAAATCCATGGCTGAGGGGCAACAGGGGACTCTTTTCACCAAGAGCTGTGCGGTGGTGTTTTCCTCTGTGGTCACTGGTCTGATTTGTCAATTAACAAGCACACTCATCCAGAAACTTTCCTCCGTACTCCTTAACTGTCTACAGGATGGCAGTTTACTTTCACTCAAGTGACTCAGAAATAATTAGCGGTTATAAGCATTACAGCCAGCAGAGGAACTTTAATCTTTTCACAGCGATAAATCTCCAGAAGGGCTGTAGGGTTTCTTTGGACCGGGACGGCTAGCTAACCTGAGCGTTCGGCTCAACAAGTGGCCGCCTCTTGAACTGGAAAATTATCACTCTCTTACTCCGGTGTGAAATGTTAATTTGTATCCCACCGTGGGTTTAGTTTGTTTGGTGATACTAAATAATTAGTGTTCACAGTTTCCAGACCTAGCCAGCTCATCTGCTGATCCGTGTCTGATTCTGAGAGCTGTCGGCTGGCGGAGGGCCCAATCCTGCATACATTTCTGTAGATGAATATTGACGGAGTTGGTCTGCAACAGGAGTATTCAGAGAATATAATTGCCAAGCCGTGCGCTGTCTCCCCTGAGCACGTGAAAATGAAGGTTTTCCAGAGCCAGGTATCCAAGACCAGGGTGATTCCCCAAAGTGGCAGCACTTCTGTGCCCTGCTCCAAAGCCTGGAGTCAGTAGGCTTGCCTAAAGTTGCTTTCCCTCCCCAATAAAATGTGCCGCCCTGTGTGTGCAGGATTGAACCCACAGACTAGACTTGGCAGAATTACAGCTATTGCCCCATTTTCTAGCCTAGAGCATGCGAAAGCACTTGAAGGAGTTGTTATTTTATCATAGGCAATAGTGTTGTCCACAGTTGAAGTTATCTAGTGCTTTCCAGTACAATGCTCTGCTTTCAGGTGCTTCTGCATTTGCTAAGCTTAAAACTAGGCTGACATTTTCCAGGTTGAATGTTTGCTGAAGGCAGGCTCTCTTTGGGAAGTTTCAGCTGAAAGGGTTCAGCTATTTCTGAGAACATGGTGAAGAGGGAAATGTATTCTTTGGCCACACATCTGACGAAGATGGTTTAGGTATGCATCATCCTGCATTAGGAGACCTTGCTCTTTCTTTTTCTGTGAATCTGCGTTTTTTGGCTAAGTTGAGAAACGCTTTCATTGAGATTGTTGAATTCTTGTGGCTTCGTGTTTTGGAGCAGGAAAAAGATACTTGGCTTGGGATCAATCTTGTGACGGGGGTGTGCCTTATGTTGAGCCTATGAAAAGCTTCCAGAATTTGTCTCAGTTATCATTTTGTCACAACGTGCTCTCGGTGGAGGGATGTTAAGGGCTTGGCCGTTACACTCGCTGAAGACACTCTCAGCACAGAGCTCACTGAACGTGAGCTGATTATTACATGCTGAGCAACTGCTCATCTTCCTGGGAAGAATGAGAGCACTCCAGTTGGTAGCTGAAGGTCCGAGTGGACTTTCCCCCACAGTTACTCTCCCCAGATGTTACTGCTATGGTGAGCAGCGTAAGGAGGGAGCATGATGTCCGTCTCAGTTGAGTGTCTCAGTGTCTTCTGTGGCAGGGTGTGCCTATTGATGTGGAGGCAAGGGGGAGGAAACTGCTAAATTCACACGCATAGTGACAAGAAATGGTGGGACTAGAATGAAGAGGAAGAAGCATTGGTAATGGAGGCATAGGGAAACTGAAGAGCAGGGACCTCGAATTAAGTCAGAGGACTTGATGGGGTCATAGATGACAAAGCTTGGCAACAAGGTGCAGGGAAAAGACTGGAACTGTAGATAGAGATGGAAAACCCAGACCAGACAAGTAAAGAAGGAAAGGAAAAGAGAAGCAAAAAAGTGGTGAGAGGCTTGCAGTGGAGCAGGAGATCTGAGCCTGCAAAAGCAGCGGTTCCCAGTCTTTCAATGACTGGGTAATGCTACTACTACTTTTTCATCCTTCTCATCTTCCTCCTCACACTTCAGCCCCCGCCACTGCTTCTTCGCCCATCCCCTGGTCTCCTCACGTAAGTTGTTTCTGTCTCCTTGCCATGAGGAGCAACTATTGTTGCTCCACTCCTGGACCTCGGACCTGGAGAGGAGCTATCTCCATTGTGGAGCCCAGGCCCTGGAGTCGTGCTGAGCCCATGTGTTTGCTCTCCTCCTTATACCCTACTGTCACTCAGCACCCCAAGGACCAGGACCTGACACCAGGACCAGTCTCAGGTCTCCACCATAGCATCTGCCCACCTTCTTCCAGCACTAGGTTTGTCATGGACAGGATAGTAACTTCATATGCCCCAGTGAAGTCTCACACTAGATTTTTATGCTGTGGACTTAAAGGACTCATCCTGAAGGACTCAGCGACTGCTGCAGTAGACTAGGGTGGGTTTTCCACTTTTGAAACTGGAAGAAGTATTTATAGCTCAGTATATTAACAATACATCAAAATAGTGAAGCCCCATGGAAAATAATAGTATGTAATCATGAAACTGATGTTGCATTGTAATACCTTCATTTAAGGTAGGAAAATTGAGATCAACAACTGATGGTTTTGATTTGTAGCTCTAGCATTCTTTAAGGATAGGACATTTTGCACAGCAAATGTAATGATTTAAATAATAATTGCCTGTGTTCAACTGTAAGTTTAGAGCAATCAGATTACTTACATCACTATACAATCCATGATTGGCAAATATCATACCACTGAAAATTAGAGTCAAACATGTATTTTATGTGTATTTAGTTGCTCTTCTTTCTTTCTAAGCTGAATTTAAATAACTTTGATTTATGCTTACAGTTTTGCTTTCAGGCTCTTAGGGCAGATGCATTTTAGTTGCCGATTTCGTAGAGGGATCATTACCTGTAAAAAATAATTTTCCTAGATTTGGCTTATCTTTCTGTTGATCCTTGATCTCATTAAAACTTGTTCTTGAAAAACTAGGCTGAGGCCATGAAAATATTTGTATTTTAGCTAATTTAATTCAGTCAGAAATCAGCAATGGCTGATAGACTGACATTATGAGGCTGATTACTGAAATTTGAAAAGGAAACACCATGTAATAGTATTTAAGTAGAATGCATAGATGGTGGTGGATTTGTTTATGTAGCAGTGCTTTTGGTATTTCACAGATTTTGGGGGGGGGAGGGAATTAAAGCCATTACTCTTTGTTGTGACCTGCTGTGGGCCACTCAAGATATATACCAGTACATTGCCAGCGGAATTCAGAAATACAAGAGTCGCAGGGCAGGAAAGGCAAGCAAGTGAGAAGGGATGTGGTCCTGTAGGCTCATGCACCAGCTAAGCAGCTGAGAAACTGCAGACATGGTTCACACTCTGCTCCTTGCATTTGTCTTGTGGTGGCTCAGGGATGTCAGAGATTAGGCTGAGGGATTTTGGGGCATGTCTTTCTTGGCCTTGTACACACAAGTTCGATATACATTTTGAGGGCAGGGGGGTAAGTATTGTTTTTTATGCTTCTGTTCCTCTGTCTCTTCCCCCTGAAGGCAAACCATGAAGCACAGCTCAATCCAACCAAAATGTTGTGTTTAATCACACTTTGGTAAAGACATTTCTGTTCCTTTATCCAAGGACCATGGCAGAGGTCAGTGTTTCTTGCACGCTGCCTGCCATGTTTGGGAGGAATAGTCTTATGCACCCCCAATGCTAGTTTTAATCCTGCTTCAGTCTGAAAATTCAACTGTGGCTTCAGAAAAATAAAACTCTCACAAAAGTTAGGTCACTGGTGAGCTTGGACCTTGTCACTAGGGAACAGTATTGCCACATGCTTTGCCCCGTACTCTGTCGGTACCTGCCTGCTGTTCCTTGTCCTCTCCTTTGCCTGCGAGCTCTTTGAGGCAACACCATCTCTTTCTTCTATGCCCGTGCAGCAGGTAGCATGCCCAGAGGTCCAAGATACTCCAAAAGTCACCATGTAAATGATGGGAACAAGGAGGTTATCTCACCTTCTTCTGCGTGGGCACAAGTCTGTGTAAAACAGCTGGTCTTCTTCTGGCTTGATTATGACAGAAGGTGTTTTTCAACTGTTTTACCACTGTTCTTAGGGATCTGTGCATAAAATGGAAGATTTAAAGCCAACTGAAATGATTATATGGGAAAAAAATCTGAAGGGATGTGTATGCTCATTTGAGATCAGAATGGAAATTTGGAAGTTCAGGTGTGAGACCTCTTTGTTATTTCAAAACATACAAGAAGCGCCAGCATTATAGAGCATCATCTACTGGGACATTTCAACCACATTTTCTCTTTGAGTGTCTTTGTGTCAGATGAATATGTGTGTCAGGCTGAAAGCTAATAGAAGAAAGTATAACTGACCCAAAGAAAAATCATAGAAATTCATTGCTACAAGTTACTGAAGATGCAGAAAATTAGATAAAATCTTCCATAGACAACTCAGAAAAAAATCAATGCCATGCTCAGATGTGAGTTTAAAAAAAAAACCAACAAGTAGAACATCAGGGATTATTAAGAAAAGAATGGGAAATAATGAAATATAATCCCATTATTTCACTGCAAAACTACCCACTGCAAAAGTACCCACATCTTCAGTATCATGTGTTGTTGATCCCCCCACCTCAGAGGCCTCGAAGGTCTATAATGGCAAGGGAGAAGATTCAGAGGGAGGCAGCAAGGGTGATCAGAGGAACAGAGCGGCTCCTGCCTGAGGACTGACAACACTGATAAAGCGATGCACCAGAAATCTGTAAAATTGTGCAAAACGTGCAGAAGGCGTCCCGGGAATGACTGTTCACAGCGACAGCAGCAGAGGGCATTGGGTGAAACAGGCAGTTGTGGGGATAGAAACAAAAGGAGGTGGCTCTTCATGTGGCATGGTCAGGCTGCCGAGCTCTTCACCACAGGATGTGGATGCTGAGAGGTTACATCAGCTAATGAGGTGACTGGATGAGTTCATGGAAGAGAAATCCATCAAAGGCCATTAAATACAAAACCACTGCCTCTGGCTTAGGAAGTTTTGAGCTGCAAATTCTTGGAAGCTTGGTATGTATCCTGAGGAAATCTCAGCATTGGTTTGCCTCGTTCTTGTGCTCATTGCTTGGCACCCATGTCTGGCCACGTCTGAGAGGGGGTGCCGAGCCAGGTGGTCCCCCTGGCTGTGTCTGCTCTGCAAAATGAAGTGGGCCAGTATCCGTCCCACCTGTGCTCCCAAGGCCAAGGGGCTTTTGGTCGTTCGTACCGTCACTGCTCAGGGCTGGCCCTGTTATAGCACATCTCCTGTGGAAAGAGCTAGCTTGAAGAAGCTGGTTGAAGTGCTCCGAAAGCAGAGCCAGGGCATGAGCTAAAACTTCAGCAGTGCTGGAAAAAAAGCAGGGTATGGTGCTCAAGCTCACTCCCTGGTGTCCTATTATTGAGCTGTGCAGGCATGGCGAGGACAGCCAGCCTTATCTGCCTGGGTTCAAGTAGGTTCAGAAAGCAATTATATTCACGGAAGCAATCCCACCAAGAAGCATTGAATACCAAGCTACAATGCCTGGCTGAAGAAGTCTCCGCTGGGAGACTGTAATATTGCTACACGCCTGCCCTGCTCGCGCAGGCTTCCCCAGCCTTTGCCGCTGCTCGGTGTCAGGGAGAGGATTTGGGGCAAGCTGGTCATTTTTCTTGACCCAGTGTTGCTGTAGTTACAGTTTTATCTGTCTGTACAAGACCAGGCTTTGAAATTCTGAACCGAGAAAGCGAGGATGTGTTGGAAATCAGTTTTCTTCAGCTATCCACTGCACTTAGGCACTGGTTAAAACAATAATGTTGGGTTGACTGCTGTTTGCTACACCAGACAATTTGCTTAGTCATCTAAAAGGCAGATTTTAAAGCCCCGGATCGCGCTTACCATGGCTGTGCTAGACGAAAGACTGTGTATTGCTGTTCACTTCAGTGATGGTCAAAGCACAATGTATTCAAGTGCAGCTCATGCTGATGCTATTTCCTAGCTTTTAGAGGAGCTCTACTGCTATTAAAACAAGAGCAACAATCCCAAAGTCAGCAATGTCTAGGTCCTTCTTCTGATGGTTTCTTCAAATTTCTAGATGCTAGCTGATACAGAAACTCCAGTGCAGCCCTTAATGGAGCTCACAACTGCCTGGCTGTATGTTTTTCGGGCTACTTTATGTAATAAAATGGCAGGCCTTCGCTCTGCCTGCGCAACTGAGGTTGCATAAGCAGCCTGGGGAAACAGCCCGAGCTTCAAGAGCCCTCCTGAATCCCACACATCTTGTTTGATCTCATTTAACATTATTTAAAAAGCGATATTAACCTCTACCTCCCTACCCTTTCCCTCCAGCCCCCAAGTTATCTTGGAGAGTTGATACTGATTTAATTTCACGCACAGACCTCACTTTTTAGAGACGTCATCAAACTTTTCAGTCAATTGAGCAGTCTGATGTCTGGGTAGCCTTGAATTTTCTGTAATCAGCACTCAATCCAGTTAAAAATAAAAACAGATTAAAAGCAAAACCTTGAACAGGAAAATACTTGTTTTTCATTCTCAGTTCTAATTTGGTAACCATTCTTAAAGTTCATCACTATGGTTTGTTCTATCTTGGGAAAAACAATTTATTATTCAAGCAGCTTTATTTTTTTTTCTTTAAAAATAGACAATACTGTTCAATCATTGGGAAGAAAACCAGCATGAGAAAATCATAATCAACTTTAACAAGCTTACAGATGGCAATGAATTTCTTTAAGCGTAATTTTAGCCTTGCAAACAATAATAATTGTGTTTGATTATTTATTATCATTTTGTCATTGATGAGCAGAGCAGGCTGATTTTCTCTCGATTCCCTCTGTAGGTGTGTCAGATTTTTAAACTGGAGAGCAATTTTAATAAGGCAGCTCCCACCTGTAATCTCTACATCAACAGGTAGATGTAACTGTGCAGAACCTGAGAATTACTGGTTATCTGATTTTGTCAGCGGCTGAACGAATTCAACTTTGAGCATGTCCTAGGCTTATTGGTTTGGGTGGGACACCTCTCATTAATACCTCATGGAGAGCCGACATGGTATTTCCCGTATTATAGATAAGAATGGTATGCTTGCAAAATCTTCTTGGTAATAAATGTTACTAGTGTGTGATGAGATCAGCTGGAGACGGGATATTTTTCTACTGTTCTTAGTTCTCATACAAAATATCTGCCGTGGTGTTTTTATTGGTAATTCTGCAGATTTTCCTTGTGGTATTTTGTCTGTTCCTGGTTTTGACATCTAAAACAGTAAAAGGTTTTAAATTGGAGGCTTTGCATTAGACGTACCCACATTCTAATTACACTTCCAGTGAGAGTTCCTTTAATTTATGATTTATAAAGGGGAAAATGGCTGTATGATTTCTACATGGACCATTAAGGCCACTACTTATTTAGGCAGAATCGTCATCCTGTTCATCAGATGAACATGGAGTTTTTTTAATTTGCTTTATCTTTGGTTACCAAGCTGAGAAGAATATTTTATTCTCCAGTCTACTTAGCTTATGCTTCCTTTTCAGTATATCAATGCAATATCTGGGAAAGATACTTTCACGCGAACAACCTAATCAAACAATAGTTGTGTGAACCAGACGGGTGCATTTTCAATAATTTCAGAAAAAGCAATACTGATAAAAAATAAATAGGTCACTTATATTCACTCTTGTATTTATATTTTTATACAGGAAGGACTGAAGGATCTTGTTGGTTTTCTAGGCGGTCACTGACATCAATGCAAACTTTTCTGGACCTTTAATTTGATTGTTTGCAAGGTGGCATGAATCAGATTTTCATCTTTTATCTTTCTTTCCAGCACAAAGGACCTTATTGTCAGCTGATGCACACTGATGTAACTTAGCTGGTTGTAGCAATTACATTTATACATATATATAATATACATTTATATGGCTCCTCATATCCATTCCTCAAAAATGCATCATCTTTTTCGAAAACAGAATATCTTGCTGTATCTTGCTTTTATTCAAGTATAAGAAATAATGCTGCATTTCCTGCCTGTCCTGCTGTCCTCATTAAGGCAAAAATCCCACTGAAATCAAGGAGAGTTTTGCTTGACAAAGAATTTCTGGCTTGAGCTTCTGAAAAGTCTAAACTTTCTCTGCCACTTCTTGGTTTTGAGGGTTTTTCGTGGGGAGGTTGTGTTTTGGGGTTTTAATTATTTTTTTTGATTATTTTTTTATTTCACCATGAATTTTAACTATTCCCTCTCTTTCTTTTATTTTCATATTTTTGCATCTTTAGCTTCCTTCACTAGGAACTTTTTTTACTGTCAGGCCTTAGGACCTTCTACTTCTCACCTTCCCCTCCCCTCCTTTCTTCTCTCTTCTTACTATCTCGCTCTCTTTCAGTTTTCCTTTGCTATCCTCACCTCCACTGACTACAGCACTGTAAAAAGTTGATATACATCATGTGTGTATACAGGTATTTCATTTAGCTTGCTTAAACCCCTTCTACGTACAGGTGCCTTTATTCAGGAACTTGCCTGAGGGCAAAGAAGCAGTTTGTAAGACTGGTGATGTAGACAGAGATTTATTTGCACAATATTCGTCTCTGTAATCTTTTCTTCTCTTCTGGGCAGGATCTTAGAAGTTTCTCTGAAGTATTCATGCAGGGTTTCAGCAGTAAATTGAGTTTTGGACTGATAAAATAAATATTTGGCATAGTATTGCAGTCAGAAAAAAAAATACTTAAGGATTTTGAAGTCTGTGTAAAAGGGGGTTTGTTGCGGGCGACAAAACTGGAAATCTCCAAAGAAATGGGTTTTACTCATAATTCTTCTACTGTGCAACGTTACAAGCTTACGCCACATATATAATGCCTTTGTGCATCATTTATCTAATCCATAAACTAGGGCAGCTTTACAGAGTATTGTTGGCTGTGATCAATTCTAGGTGCCATTCATAGCCAGGCATTTCAGGAGGGCACGAAGCAGGGGGCTCTGAGGCACTAAATATATCATTGGCAGAAAGAGGAGCTACAGCGAAGGCTTTTTGTGGTCTTGATGCATCTCGGTGGTTAGGATATACCAGGCAGTACCTTGTGCTCCACAGGCACTTTGCTTCCAGCTGGGCAACACCTGATGGCATTGGAGCTTTCCCTGGATGTCCCAGCTCCATTGGTGACCTGCACAATGTCTCAGTGACCCCCTGCTACCTCTTACGTATTTGTATTTTTCAGATGGATAGCATTCTGAAAGTGCCAAGTATTGTTATTTCCTTGCAAGTTTGACTGAAATTCAAGTTCTTTTCCAGAAGACCTAATTCGTGCTTGTGAAATAAATAATAGTTGTATGGCTTCTTAATGTATAGCGTAGCGTTTCAAACTAATGTCATCAGCTTACTTTTTCTTAGCATCTGGATCCCTGCAGACATATTTCTTAAAGTAAAAGGCGTAACGCTAAACTTGCTTATTCTCCCTTAAATAAGCAAACACATTTTCTCTTATTGTAATGGTTACAAATAATTTTTCATGGTGTCCAATTGCCTGTTACTCTGGCAAACCTAAAATGTATCAAAAACTACAGGCTATATATAGAGAGGGTAATTCCAGTTAAAAAGTCATTTCTTTTCCTTTAATGCAATTTTTATTTGATTTTCTCAAAACTCTCTTCTTCCAAAGAACAGTTTAAACCACATCTGAACAATAGATTTATTGTTGTAGACTGAATGTGAAATTTGATAAAGATAGCTTTTCGATTTCCATTAAAAATAGATTATTTTTTCAGAGAACCTAAGGAAATAAGTTCAATTTTTAACTTTGAATATCACATTTCATTTCCCGGACTATAATATATATATTTTTTCAAAGTCCTAACTGGCATGAGACTTGGCATATTTCTCTGCACATTTTTTCTCAGTGTGAAACTACTGGGGGGTCATTATGCTGGTTAATGAAAGAAGGCTGACATTCATTGTAAGTCATGAGTATTTAAATATTCTTGTACGGAAATTTTGCCTTTTCATGAAAAAAAGTTTAAAGAGACCTCTTAAAAAAAATCCTCAGAAGTGTTGAAAAATGCAGGTTACATTCATTCAAAATCTAGCTATCCAGTGGTGGGAGGTGATGACACATTTCAAGTTTGCTACTGTATAATTAAGAGGGGATTCCATGTAGGAGATGTAAGCATAAAAATTGGGTATGGCTCTTCACAATGCTGCTAGTTTTGCAGCTGAATTGCTCAGTACTTTTCTTAGAGTGTATAATCAGTTACGCTTGTGCTGATTTAATCAATTATTCTTGTGCACAAACAAACAAACACAAACAAAACCCAGCTAATTTCAGACTGTCTTTGAAACATCAGAACTGGAGATTTCACTTACAACGAAAGAAATATTATTTTCAAGCCTCTAGAATGATTTTAAAAATGGCAAAGATATATTTGGGAAGTATCATACTTTTGGGTACCGGCAGCTGTGTATCCTTATGCAAAAGTGGATTTGGCTGAAAGACCAATTCATAAATATTGTATCTGAAGATTGCAGCAAGCTTTCATATTTTCAAGAGATAATGTAAAATGTGCAACATTTTTTTCTTCACCCTAAGAAGTTTCAGCTTAAACAGCTCGGTCTCCCAAATCTAATGAATAATGGCCAACGAACAAAAGTATCCATGGCTTCTCGAATCGCGGGGGCTGGAGACCATTCTGCCTGTGGAGGAGGAAAGGTCAGCCTGCTGTGGTCACTCTGAAAACCCTCCTGCCACTGCCAAGCTGTGAAGCGGCTTGGAGGCGGGAGATGTCAATAAATAACTTGACTCCTGCACTCCGTGACTTCCCATCTCACTGCCTAGGAGCTTCCAAGCAAGCAACAGACTGCTCCTAGCTGCGTGGCTTGGAGAAACCAAGAGGGAGATGGGAGAACTTCTCATTTCTCAGATAGAAAAAAAAATCTCTTCCCCTCCCCCTCTTTTTTTTTTCCTAGACCTCCTCCGCCTTGATCTGCTGTTTGGGGAAGTGAGGGGTGTAGTGGGGGAGGTAAGACTTATCTTTGATCTGATGGCTCCTTTCGTTCTGGGCTGCTCTCCAGGAAAAAGTTTTCCTCCTTGGGGACGCGGCATCTTTCATGGCAGGGGCTCTGCGAGCGAGAGCGCTGTGGAAGATCCTGAGCTCGCCTGACGTGCGCTTGACATTTTAGCACAGATTCAGCAAAGCAGCTTTATCAGGTAAACACTTAGGCACATGCTTTTCATTACACATTTGCTCAGAATTTCATCTGAGCTTTTCTCCTGAATATGGAAAGACTTAAGCACATATTTAAGGGCTGACTAGGTCCCTGGTCTGACTCACGTATCGTGCAGTGAGGATGAGTTGGATGGAAAGGGAGCAGTCACCGCAGTAGCGCGGAGAAACGGGATGTACCGTCCGAAAACCAGCAAGCTACAAAGGGGCCTTGTTCTTCTGGGAGGCAGCTTTTTATCTGGATGTGGCCCCAAGAAGAGGAGCAGACCTGGACTTCTAACTTTCATCTGCCCATTCGTTCTCCTGTTTCTCTTCGTTTTGAATTACTCTGAGTAAGGCTTGGATGATCTGAAGTAGGTTTATAATTAAAATTAGTTTGGCTGTTCTGCAACCTCGTGTTTGGCGGTTTTAAGATCTACTCATCCGGTACCCCAAAAAGAGGATAGCGTTCTTTTGCAGAATACTTTGGGCGATCTGTGTGTAAAGGCAGTGCTGTATGCTAAGTCCTCTGAGGATTACTCAGGCTGCATCAGTCACAGAAGGTTTCTGAAAATTAGTAAGTATTAGTCAGCAGTGAACACATACCCAAACCTTTTAGCTCTTTCTACCTACTTTATTAATGAAAAATGTTGGTTCACAGTTTTGCCTGCAAAACTTAATTGATTCAGGCACTGATGTAACCTTTTTTGCTTCTTTTGTGGGTCTGAATTATGAATCTGGATGAATGTTTTGCAACACAGAGAGGAAAAGAGAAAGGCACTGCAGAGTGAGCTCAGAAGTGCTTCTGCGGGAAGGTTATTTTGGCAAGCCAGGTCTTGTCTGCTGTTAAAGGTCTTTGCTGACATAATACATGTAAGGGCACAGAGGTAACTTTTTCTAGCAGATATGTATTATATGCAGTTACTTTACTGGCAAACCTAAACTATTTCCCCAAACAGAATGAGCTTTCCCAGCAAAATGATGTTTCAGGGGAGTATAGTAGTGGTGGCACAAAGATGTTCCCAACGTAGGGTTCATTGAAGGGTTTTCCGCATTCCTCACTGACAATGCCACCCAAAATTTGAAATACAGACTACATCTAAATATAATATAAACAGGTTCCAGAACATCGTCTGATGAATAGCCTTAATGTTGCATTTCTCCTTGCAATTTAACCAGGAGCATGGCTACAGTGGAGGTCACATGTTTTTCAAGGATTATGAGGTAGGAAAGGGCTCACTTCAGGCCAGCCTTTTTGTCTGCATTTTAAACTGGAGTTAATAAATTTTTGGATGTTTTTTCATAGTCTTGTTTCCCAGCTAGTCTACAGGTTTCTTTTGGAGAAGGTTGTTTGACCCTGCCAGTATGTGACACCTCTTGCAAGACAATTCTCTTAACGAACAAAGCAATAACTGGGGAGTCATGAGACATTTCCAGCATGAGCCCAGGCAGCACTGCCCCCATAGCATATTCTTCCATTTAAGAGTGGTTTTCCATTGCTTTATCAAGTCTTACCCATTTTTGCTAAAGCCATAGTTGCAAGACTGCTTTAATTCATGTATATCTCTGCTCCTGCTGCAAAGGTTGATGCTGCCTTACTCCCAGTTCTGGACACTCATTTCTGTTATTTCCTTGTCCTGGAGCAGTGGGCCAGAGCAGGAAGCTGATCTTGCTGAAATTTAACTTTTTCTTTTTGTGGATGGGTTAATTTTCAGCTGTTGTGTTTTCCTAAACTGATTCACTGTGCAGCCACGTAAATGGGGGGAGGAGGGGGGGGTCAAAGGAGGAAAGTGGGATTTCCTTTAGAGCCTGTGTGGTTTTAAGCCACTTTCTACTGTCTGCTGAACATTTTCCATGCCAGTGTCCAGGAGGAGAAGAATACTGGGGATGGGGTTTGTCCTGAGGGGACCTGGAGGGTGAAGAAATGGAGGCAGGGCTGAGACTGTCTGAGGGAAGTTGTACAGGTCGGGCAAAGAGATAGTGAGCTGGGGAGAAAAACAGACCAACAGGAGAGGGAACATGGATAGTGGATGGAGTAGAAAAGGATGACCAGTAGGAGAAGGAACATGGGCAGCGGACAAGGAGTGAGGAAGACAAGAAAATTTGAGCTGCAATCCATGGCAGTGGGAAGAAAGGAAAGAGGAGGGATGGAGAAAGAGCCCCTAGTACAAGTTTGGGTAAGGAGGGTGTGCTGTGGATAACCGTGTCCACAGTGTGGGCAAGGGAGCAAGCATGGAACTGAGCCTGGGAAAGGAAGGTCAGGGCAGCAACATGAGTGAAGCACAGTGGGGAGAAAGAGGCTGGAGGAGAAGCCAAGGAGGTCTTCGGGCTGAATGAAGACTGAAAGTGGGGTTGGAAAGCAGGGGGTGACACTCAGAGTTGCTTGGAAAGTACCTGGGAATTGGAAAGCCAGAAATGAAGGTGAGCACATGCTTACCCTAAAGTGTGGGGCTGCAGTGAGAAGTCTGAGGTACAGAAGGAGTCGTCAGGCCAGAGGTCGGGGAGACAGGCAGGGGCTGCTTGCTCACACGGGCACCTGGGAGGTGAGCCCGGTGCTGGCAAACTTGGTGCTCCTCTCCTGCCTCAAAGCCCAGGGGGGAGCATCTCATCCCTGCCTCTTGCTGCTTCTCTTAGTCCCTACCTACAGCGGGACCCTATGGCCACTCCAGCTGCCCACAGCTTGTTCGCTGAAGCAACAGGGAAGCTGCTGGTATTTTGGAAATGTCACAACAATGCCAAGTAATGAGGTTTTTCACTTTTTGAAAGACCTAGCAAAGTCACAGGCTCAAAGAAACTGCATTAAATGTAACCACTATGGATGCAAAGTCGAGCACTCAAAAATTCGTAAATAGTATAATTAAATCTGCCTGTGTAATTTTAATTTATTCACTTCCTGAATATTCATTATGATTCAGTACTTAATGATTTAATGATCACACTATGATCAAATAATTTTTTCGTTTTGTTGTTGCCGGTCATTCCAAGTCGGGGTTAATTAGCTGGCAGTTCCCAATCAGTTCACTGAGTCACTGCACAACTCCTGGCAAAGGGTGGGGAAGGGGGGCAGAAGGATGTGACCACATTTTTGTGCCAGCAGTGCTAGGTTAGCCTGGCCTAAACCAAGTCTTGAAATGGCAACATTAATCTCTGTGTAGTAGGGTAACGACTTCAGTTTTATTAAACGTTGGCAAATCCAGGCAGATTTGTAGATGGGGACGTCATTGTTGCAAAGAGCCCACACGCCTGCAAAGCAAGGACTAACTTTTCTCAAGAACGTATCATCTCTACTTCTTTACTCTTTTGGCTGAAATCAGGAATAATTATAATTCCAAGGCAGACACCAGACTGCAAACTTTCAACCCAGGTGGTTCGGTGATGGAAATGTTCTGCATAACCGAGAAAGATTCTCATAACTGGAAGAACCAGACAAGGCTTCGTGGCAGGCACTGTCTACAGACTGCTCCCGAGAAGAGGCAAGAGGTGAGGAAGGTACCATGAGGCTAGCCCTCACGAAAATTCATATTTCTTGCAGCCAAATACATGAATCTTAATAAAATCCTGAAGACTTCAGACTTTCTCCTTGATCATTCTGTGAAGCTGTAGGTGCGTTTACTGAGCAAAGCTTTTCTTGGAGGAATGCCTCCCTTTTCTCTTCAAATTATAGTTTCTTTAACTTTGGGTCAGAGGAAAAATGGAAAAATGAAGCTCATTTGCAGCTCTGCTGGCTACAGGTGTTTATGTATAAAAACAGGGCTAAGAAATGGTATTTTATGTACGACACAGCCAGATCATGAAGGGAGTGTCAGAGTACCCACTGCAGGTAGGGAGTGGACATGATCAGTGGCTGCCACTGCTAACAGCAGTGCCTCATTCAATTAATTTAGCTGCTAACAGGCCCACAAGATAGTTTGGAAGAACAAAAAGGATGAGCACAACACAAAGATATTCCTGAGTCATGGCCAGTTCCCTTATACCCTCTGTGCCCCAGCAGGCAGTGCGTGGTGGCTGAGCTTTCCACACCAGGCCATTCCCGATGCGTGGCTGCTGGGTTCAGGTCTACTGGGCACCGGGCAAGCGGTGACAGGTACACTTAGGAAGAGATTCTGACTCCTTTGAACTTCAGTGATGAGACTAAAATTTTGCCTTTATGACCCAGAGGTTTGGGGCTGCGCTGAGGCCATTAGATGCTGTTTCCTGATGCACCTGGTTCTGTTCACCACTTTCTGCTCCTTTGACTCAACATGCATAATTTTTTCACCTCTTTATCTGTTTTAAAAAGGAGGACTTTGTGGTTCAGGAAGCTTGAGGAAGGCATTTTGTTTAATTGCAAAGTTTTTCCCTGGAAACTTTTTTTTTTTTCCTAGTAAGTAATAAGGCTAATAAGCTAGTTTAAAAGTTTACATTTGACATAGAATTTGTTATTTGTATTTTGAAATGTGCATAATTCAGACACAATAAATATTGAGCCCACAATGCTACTTTCTTGTTTGCTTTCAGGTGTTTCTGCTGCTATGATACCTGTTTTGGTATGGCTAAAAAAGCCTTTTCAGATTTTAAATTAAAAATTCTAACTGGTTTAAATAGACAAATACAGAATTTTTCTTACTAATAGCCAAAGTAATTTTTATGACTACTTTAGTAATATAATTTTCATTTTAAAGAATGATGCACTACTTTTATAATTTACAAAATATCAGTTGTTCATATTCAGAACTATATAAAGCTTCAACAGTTCTTCTTTTTGATATTAATTATTTCAAGATTGTCTGTATGTAACCAAACTCTTAAGATCAAACAGACTTTGTAATTAGTTTTCTGATCTTCTAATTACATCTTTTAGAAGCAGATTGACAGGCATTAATGAAACTTTTTATGTATATTTATAATTTACTCTCTACAAAACCTTGTGCAAAAGGCATTTTATTGTTTATTCATATGCTACTTAAACTAAGAAACATACAAACTTTAAGAATCTTGCTATAATGATGTTGCTTCTCGCTTGCTGAGCTGGAGTTGCATGTGCTGCTTTGTATTATATCTGTAATTCAACAAGGTATTAAAACGTGCTTGAGTTTGAAGCGATTTTTATTGTTGAAGTGATTTGATTACTCTCATGCATCAATGTCTTCAGGAGAGTAATAGGTCTTGTTTCTGTCATATATTTTTACGCTCCAAGACTATATGTATGCAAAATATCATCCTTTAGTTGTGAGCTGTTTAAGAATAAAGCTTTATGCATTTCTCTTCCGCTGTGAAAGGCTGGAAGGCTCTGAAAAGAAGAATAATGTAAACAGTAGGAATAAAAGCCTTTGCAGTGTCCCTACGTCACATCCTGTCAGATTGATGCATTAACTTGCTGGATTGCGGGTTTCAGTCAGCAAAAAAAGAAAACAAGTTGCTAAATAAAAGTTTGACCTATTTTTCCATATAAATAAAATAGTCAGTAGCATAACTGGTGGAAGGCGGTGGACTTTGCTAAAAGAGCAGGCAGAAATGGAAAGCAAATATAAGTTACCTGTTAGATATCTCTTCAGTAAAGAGAGTCATTCTTTCATTTATCCTGGTATATGGAGACCAAAAGCTCCCCTGTGGACTTTCGAGGGACCCGGTTAACATCTGAAGTCCATCTATTATAGCTACAGTAAATACATTGTTGTCATGGTAATGCAATGATCAAAGTCTGAGGGAAAAAACTCCAGCATTTCTATGGTTCATAGTGTGAGATGAAAGGAAGGCTTGACAAGAAATAAAATAGAATTGATAAGCATTTAGTTTAAGTTGATTTTGCAACCTTCCAGAAAGATGTTATGAATTTTAATTTAAAATGAAACAACTTCAATTTAATTATGGGATTTTGTATAGTTGTTCTGATATTGTTAGTACTCAGAATAATGCTGTCATTGTTGCCTGGGAAAGGTGGTGGTTTTCCTCCCCATATCAGTTTCTAATTTTTTGGGACAAAATTGCAGGGAAGTAGCTGTGAGCAACTGGGAGGATTCACAGGCCGATCTACTGAGGGATGAAAGGTGAGGTTTCACAACAGGCTACGGTTTATTTAAGCCCCCTCTATCACCGACAGCACTTAAATGGTGGATGGCTGCTCCCATTTGCACCCCTAGACTGGCAAACGCCAGCTTAACATCCCTTGTTCCCTGCTCCTACCTGTGCACTTCTGCCAGTTGCCTTCTGCTATCTGACCTAGCGAGGTTTCTGCAGAAACCCTTCAGCTCTCTGCATTAGAAAATAAAAGAAAAAAAGGAAAAGATGGCTATTTTTTGGCCAAATTATGGAATTGAACCAGCTCACAGAAGGAGAGGGGACCAGTAAGGATGAGCAGAGCAGGAGGAGCAGTAGAGCAGAAAGATCTCCTCTATTTGGTGGCCATGAGCCATTTGGCTGGCCCAAACGGCCCGTTTGTGGTCTTGAGCACTCAGGATGCAGAACTGGTTGCTCACCAGGCAAGTGAAATGCATGTCCCCAGGGAAATGCAGAGTAAAGGGTGGCTTGAAACCCCACCTTACTCTGCTACTTCGGTGCCTTACTGAGGGCTGCGGTTAGGGCCACCTGTAAGGTAGGAATACAAAGCCCCAGTCCTTTCCCCATTTAGGCAACAACTCTTTCCCTCTGGATTGTGAATCCTACCCCAAGGTGGCCTGCTTTCCCTGTTAAATTGCATGGGATACATGGTTCAGGCTTCTGTTTTCCACTCCAGAAAAAGCTGCTTGAATATTAGGCCTGGCTGCACAGAATATTACCCAGCTCAGATTCCTTTTCAGAGGAATCACCTTCTTTGCCAACATGCTCACAATGTGTTTCTAGCTCCAGTCTAATATTACTTGCTCTCAGTGAATATCTTATTATTCCAAAGCTGTGTCCTTCACTTCAGTGGTGTAGCTTAATGGGGTCTACGCATGCATGCCCATAAATCTTGATGGATCAAGCTGTGCAACCTTTAGTCCCGGTGAAATGGGATGACTCACCTGATGAAATGCTCACCAGTCAAAGCAAAAGCTGCACAAAGGAAATCTTAAGCGTTAAAGTAATCTTTTGTCAGCAGGGACAGATTCTGGCCCCTTTAATCACAAGGACTGCATCTTACAAGTAGTCCCAGTGAATGAACTGAAACTACTTGCAGAGTCATAAAGTAGCTCTCCTGGGAGAAAGGGCACTGAATTCCACCTTTAGGTCATCAACCTTGTGTTAAAGTCTCAATCCATTTAGTTGATGTCTCATGGTTAATGTTCCATGACAGCCCTTTAATACACAAGAAAACAGCTTAATCCAAGAGACCCCTCCTGGCGTGTTATAAATTTCATCAGTATTGAAGGGACCATTGAAATTACACTTACAAAAAAGATGTGAAATGTCACACAACATGGTGATGATCAAATGCTGAGTACTCTCCAAACTTATTTCCTGGACAGTGGAGCCGGCCCGCAGCCCATTGCCCAACAGCCTGAAATAAAGGCATAAATATAGAGGTAGAGGCCAACACAAGAAAAAAATTAAAAGGAAAAAGTGCAAAACGAAAATGGAAAGTAACAGAGGAGAATTTAACTTCCAAAGTGCTTGATTGTCTTAACAGTGTGATGAGAGTGTGGAAACCACAAGGGTGGTCTCCACGCAGGATTAGGACTGTTTTCATTGTATTTTTTAAACATAAGCAGTACAAAAATTGAGCGCATGTGAGCCATCATGCATAAGACTTGTATAAACACCATGAGTACTAATCTGGAGCTTTCCCTGTTTTTTTAAGAAAATCCCTGCCAGAAAAGGACTGGTGACCTTAATATTATTTTATTTAATAGTTACTGTGTCAAAAAAAAACAATTAACTTTGCAGACCGAAATGATAAGAAAGTACTTGTCTCGAGGATGTTGCTGCCTCATACAGTTTTCAACCTAAACAAAGTAAATAGAAAAGTAGTTTTGTCTGAGTAAGGACTTCATGATATGCCCCAAAGGAATTAAAACTCTAGGAAAGGAAATGGAAAAATCTAGAAAATGAAAAAAAACAAGTACTACAATTTAATGGCATGTTTAAAGCATATACTTATTTTAGAACATGTGTTCAACATCTTCCCTTAACGTGTTTTTAGGATGTGCAAGTAAGTACCAGATGATGTATATTACTAAATCACAATGCAAAGGTCGATAAATGTATCCGCAAAACTTGCAATTTTCCTGGACGGCAGCCTGGATATTAAAAAAATAATTAAAAGAGAACAAGGAAATGAAAGTATTAAATGCACTTTTTTTACCTCCAAATAGACTGTAAATCAAGCATAGAGAAGAAGTTTTCCATCAGTCTTAAAGCAGCACTTAGCTGTATAGAATATCAAGCATCCAAAGGAAAGACCATCACTTCCAAGATGCACTCGCTGTTCTCATTTGTAATTTATCCTGTAAAGATACAGCAGCAGAATGCTAATGCTCTTTGGTTAGGTTTTTGAAACTCAAGAAATCTGAAGTTAAAGGGACATGCCCAGTTGGACAGCCTGGTATTTTTTAAGAATAAACTTGAAGGGATTTCAGAGACTCCCCTTGCTCCTGGATCCCCATCTTGTGCTTTTGCAATTCTGCTTCTGGGCATTTAATACTTTTTT
>KZ505871.1:445102-460319 GCA_002844005.1 Limosa lapponica baueri | reverse complement strand
GAGCTGCCACATCAGGTTAGGTGCCTAAAACTAGAAGGAAGTTGGGTTTCATGTTTTGTTTCTGCTTTCCTGCTGAAATCTCCACAGAAATGTGTGGCCTTTTACTTCAACATCTTATATAGTATGGAGGGGACACCACCACAGCTGGTGTGAATTATGACAATTAATTTGACAGCACTGTCAAAAATTCAGAATTCCCTTCTGGATTAAATTTCTCTGCTGTTAGCAAAATTAGTCCCAGGCCCAGGGCTTTTAAAAGAAGATTAATTAGGTACTTTGAGAGCCATCCATAAATGGTTAACAAACAAACAAACAAAAGAGTGAAGGGAATGAGACCAACCTATGTCAGCTCCTGGGCATCTTGCTTTATACTCTGGTGGCACTGTAGCCTGTTTAATTGGATGGAAAGGATTAAAAGGATCTTGTCAAGGCTATTGCTGCCAGAAAAAAAAAGAGAGCGATTTTGACAGCAGTCCCATCGAAAAAGACTGATTTTCTGCTTGTGTTGGTGTTTCCCAGGTAGTTTGTGCCAAACCAAACAACAATCCTTGAGTTTTTGACAAATAAATCTTTAATAGTGTTATATTTGCATACTCTGCCAGTTTGCCGGTACTGGCTGAGCATTTGACCACGAGAAGATCATAGGTCAGATGTTATATTATTCTACTTATTTAAATATTTGCAGAAGCAAATAAACTTTACCAGATTTTTACAACTGACAATACTTTATAACTGAGACCATTTTCAAGGGAAGATTTCAGAGCTAATAATTACAAAATAATCTGTGCAGCTTTATCTCCACATTTAGGCCTGGATTTTGCAAAGATACACATACATGAGGGACTTCTTCTAGCAGTATGGAGTTAAGCACATGTTAAAGTCTTTGTACATTTGGGACTTGGGATACTGTGAGGATTAAAGTTTTATAAATACCTAAAACAGATTAAGAACATGAGAAGTAGAGAGAGAAGAATAACAGTCAAGGGCCATTCTCATGAGAGGCATTTTTCTTTTTCTTTTTCTTTGCTAATTCTGTCATAAAGTGAATATTCTTTAAATCATCATCTAAAAGTGACATGACAGACACATGACATACAGACATACAATGTTAAGATGTGTATCTTGCATTCTTTTTTCCTAGATGGCAGGTTTATAAAGCAGGAGGGATGTCAGTATAGGGAAGACAGTGCACAAGCTATTTGTAGCACAGAAGAGTAAAAGCATAATAAAATAGATTTCAGGAAAATATATAATATAGGAGCTAATTCAGGGTGACTGACATGCTTAGGGTGTTTCTGGTGGTAGCCAGCTCAGTAAATCCAGAATTACAGGACAATTCAGGTTGGAAGGGACCTCAGGAGGTCTCCAGTCCAACCTCCTGCGCAAAGCAGGGCCAGCCCTGGGGTCAGAACAGGCTGCTCAGGGCTTTGTCCCATCCCCTCTAAGAATGGGGATGGCACAGCCTCTCTGGGCAGCCTGCTTCACTGCTTGGCTGTCCTCATGGAGAAAAGGTGCTCCTCTCTTCTTTCTACATACGCCCATTATTTCTCACTCTCTTATCCTGCACCACCATGAGGACTCTGGCTCTGGCTCCTCATTGATTCTTTGTAGGCACTGTGGGGGCTGTAAGATGTCCCAAAGCTGTCACTTGTCCAGACCAAACCAGCCCAGCTCAACCAGCACCTCCTCATGGGAGAAGAGTTCCAGCCCCCACTGCCTTGGTGGGTCGCTGCTGAGCTCCCTTCAGTTAACGTATATCTTTTCTGTGCTGGGGGAGCCAAAACCAGACACACTACCCTAGATATGGTCTAATAAGTGCTGGGTCAAGTAGGATAATCCCTTCCCTTGATCAGGCTGAGCAGTCCATGCAGCCCAGGGTGCTGTTGGCCATCCTTGTCACCAAGGCATACCACCGGCTCATGCACAGCATGCTGCCTGCTGCCTGCCAGGACTCCCAGGGCCTTTCCTGCAGAGCTGCTCCCTGGGTCAGTCCATCCCCAGCCTGTATCAGAGCCCCAGGCTCTTCACAATAAAATGTCCCCATTTAATTTCATGAGGTTCCTGTCAGCTCTTTCCTCCAGCCTCTCTGGGTCCCCGCCATGACAACAGCCCTGCCTTTGAGTGTGAAACTGACATAGAAGACATCCACTGCTCTCTCCCTATCCACAGATCCTGTCATTTCATCATAGCAGGCAATCAGGTTACTCTTGGTAAATCCATGCTGACTGTTTCTGATCACATTCTCCTTCAAGTGCCCAGAGATGTGTTCCAACAGGACTCGCTCCATGATTTCCCAGGGGGTGAAATGAGGCTGACTAGCCTGTTGCTCCCTGGATCACTCTTCTGGCCTTTTTTGAAGGCAACATTTGCCTTTCTTCAGCCATTAGGGACCTCCCCCATCTCCACAACCTCTCAAAGATGAGAGAGAGCATCGTAGCAAGGGCACTAGCAATTCTCCCAGCACCCATGGAGGCAGGTGGTTGGGCCCCATTGACTTGTATGGGTTAACTTGCCTCAAGCTCCTTCAAGTTCCCTCACCTGCTGCTGGTCTTTCTTCTTCTTCCTGACCCTGCCTCCAACACAGAGACCTGGGAAACTTTGCTGATGAAGACTGCAGCAAAGGCAGCATCAGTACCTCAGCCTTACCCATTTGCTGTCACTAATTCTCCTCCCCACCAACCCCCAATACTGCAGCAGTCCCACACTTTTCCTTGTTCAACCTTTTACTGCTGGTGTAGCAGCAGAAGCTCTTGTTGCCCTTGACGTGGCCTGCAAGTGTCAGCTCTAGGAGAGCTTTGGCTTTCCTGCCACCACCCCTACACACCCAATACAGTCAATAGAGAAAGACAGTGCCTCCACCTGATGGCTTACTGTCCCTTGCCATTTTGCTCATGCATAACCTTTCACAAATATTTGGCTGTGCACAGACGAGTGGTAACTAAACCTTTGGCTGCCCCATGCCCCAGTTTCCTTGTTGAAATGCACCCGTGAACTCCAGTGTACCTAGCCATGCTTTGCAAAACCATCACTTTCTTGATGGCACACATTGTTATGTGAGAAGGCACTGTGACTTTTCCATGGGAGAATGGCAGTCTGCAGTTACCACAGGTCACGCAACGCTGCGATTGTTATGGGAATTACTTGTTTCACAAGCGAAGGAGAAAAATCCAGCAGCATGGTTAAGTGTCCAGCTTTAGAGTTACATCCCTTTTTGCCGTTCTACCAATGGCAGATGTCGTCCTGCAGGGACACAGGGGTCTGAGCCCCATGGCGAGCCCAGGTGCTTCGTCTCCCTGGCTCATGCAGAAGGCGAGAGGGCTGCCCGCAGACCATTGCAATCACATCCTCCTCCGTTCATCACACGCAGTGATGTTACCAAACTGACCTACTTTCCCCGTCCGCCCACGGAAGGCTAATCCTGTTTAGCATTGCTGGAAGGGGACGGGCACGCGGAGAAGTGCTCCGAGTTATACAGATGGCAGTCTTTGCTGATTAATGTTAGTTTAATTTGTTTGCCTTTCTGTTTCCAGCCGTGCGAGGGGAGAGCAGAGCAGCAGTTGGAACCCGGGGATTCACTTAGCCTGTTCACTGAAGTCTGAATGGCTTTAGTCATTCAGTAACAACAACAACAATAATAACAATAATAATAAGGAAGATAACGAGCATGTATGTACCGATCTTCATCAGAGATCCCAAGCGCCGCACAAACTTCATGCGTTGCTCACAAGCTAGAGATAAAGGACGCCTCTCACTTAGCCTGGCGGTGCTCCAGCACGGCGCTGCTGACGTCTCACTCCTGACTTAAACTGCTGCAAATCATACCACATCCATAGGGGGTTTGCAGGCCTCTCACCCTAAAATTCAGCCGGCAGCGGGATAGAGGGGGAAGAAGATGTCAAATAGCACACAGCAGTAGGAGCAACATTTCTGACCTTCAGACCAGAATACTTCTTCCCACTAAATGAGAATAATGCAAAGAATAAACCCAGAATATGTCCTGAGCTTCCACTTCTCTTCATCATAATCTCATAATACTCGGCTGCATTACCTGTGAACATCTCCCTGCCACCCCCAGTTCAGAAGAGTGGAGCATTAATTTATGTCAAATTCTATCTTTTTCATTGTCTGCATTCAGATTATGTCTGTTTTGCTTTAAGCCTGTTACCATCTGAAAATTCACAGTACGCATACGTATGAAACATATAAAAGCCTCTGAGGTTCATGAAGTCCAATTTTTTTCTCGAAATGTTTTCTTCTTTTCTTTTTTGGAAACCTCTGAACAACCTCTTCTCCATTGTAAACAAAATGTAGTAATCTACTGAATGCAGGAAGACTAAGCTGCACACTGTCAGGCAGAAATAGTTAGAACTGAAGCTGGACGCTTACCATGCTACTGGATTTTTTCATTTACTTGTAAAAACAGTAATTCCCATAAAAATTGCAGCATTACATGACCTGTGGTAACTGCAGACTGCCATTCTTTCACTGAAAAGTCACAGTCCCTTCTCAAATAACAATGCATCCCATCAGGAAAGTGATTTTTTTTACTACCTTTTCTTAAGTTTTCTTAAGACTACTCTGTTTACATTTTGATAAATCAATTTTGATTGCTATGGGTGGGATTGTGCTGTATTTAGTTACAGATCCCAGCACGTTCTCGTAACAGTTCATAGGTTTACATCTGAAAAACAAGGATGGAGGGGTGCAGTTCCGTTTGATGTGTCTATGAATCTGTTGGTTTATTGTGATTTGTGTTTATACAAATCCTCCTGCTGTGTGTTCATGCCATGGCCCTCATGGTGGGATATCCGAATGCTTCATCCATGTCAGAGAAATATGGAACAAGGCATTTAAAATGGTCAGATGGTCACTTCTTGCCTGTAACCTTGTAACCTTTCCTGCCACTTCCCATTTACTAATCTTCGTCTTTGCCCCCCAGCAAGGCTTGGAAGGGAAATACTTTACTTGTTGGTGTGGTTTACTTCATTTCAGAGCTCTGCCTTCGCTGAGAAGGATGTAGAGCTGCTAGCGCCAAGCCACCCTGGTGCTCCCTACTGTGGGCAAGTGCCCATCTAACCCATGCCGTGGAGCACCCACGGGACAACACCATTGTCCGACCACAGTGCCCATCCTCAGGCAGGGGACCTGGCAGTGCCAGCGCAGCAACCCAGCCACACTGTCCCCTGTGTTAGTAGGTGGCCAGATACCGTCCCCTTGGCTCATGCCCAGAGCCGGTACTCCCCTTTGGTACCCTCTTCCTATATCTTGGATCCTACACACTATGCACGGCATGCCATGCATGGGTGGATCTGGCCTTTAAGTCCTGAACCACCAAACATAACCATGTGCCTCCTTTATAACGCCAGGCTCTTGGCTAACAGCCTCTTTCCTCCCCTTCGAAGAGGGAACCGGAGAGTAACTCCCTGTTGAGGCAGCGCTCAGCATCTTGCAGAAGTAACACTCAGCACCAGCAGAGATGGGCACTGGAGGCTGAGCGATGTGTCTGGAAGGCATGGGGGCATGTCTACCCTCCACCCGGTTGGTCTCTTTCTTCCCTCCTCACAAAGATAACAGTTGTTGGGGAGGGTCTGCCCAGAGGCCAGAAGGTAGTTCAAGATGTTTCTTCCCAGTGTCCCAGTTTTCCATGCAACCCTTGCCCATCCCCTGTCTGTGAGAGGATTGCTCTCCAAGTGCAGTATCATCATCTTTACTTAGGATGGTGATATTGTACCAGCATCCTTAAGTGGTCTGAGGGTGAGGTCTGAGGCAGGGCTCAGGTATATCTGTACTGGGTGAGAAGCAACAACAGGGTATGACGGGCAGCACCCCTCTCCCCAGGGCTGAGCATTCCCTATACAGGACAAGTGGCTGAATATCCCAAGCAGGCCTGTGGGGTGGTGGAGGCAGACACCCCACTGTGCTAGAGAGGGAAGGGGAGGAAAATCCCAGTCTTTCCCCCCTAGCTGTCCAACTCAGGGTCAGAGGAGCACAAGCACTGTGATTTCTTACCAGGCTTCCCCAGGCACATCCCAGGACCTCCAAAAAAATTTACATCTCTGATTTAATTCAGCTGAGTTAAATGAATATGATTAAAAATTCTTGTTAAATGTCAGGCTGATTTGTAGGAACTGAGATTAGCTGGCCACGTGGCATCTTAGTGGGAAATCAACAGCTGATTACTTACATTTGAGTGTCAGTCATTTTATAGCATATCCTTACGAGGACAGGAAGGAGGGAAAACATCCTCACCCACACAGAACAGTAGTAGTTTAACTTGCTAAAAAAGCATGTTTCTAGTGCAGGATAAGGTGATCAGTGCCAGATGAACTTTATAGTGCAAGCTCTGTGTCCACTGGGAATAGACTGTATCAAAATAAACATGTGCAACCTTTCTTCTGGAGAGTCCCTGGAGCGAGCTGGTGCTCTGCCTGAATTACTTCTTTCCCAAGCAACTATTCGTTGCATGAATGAATGTGGGGGGGATGTTTGTGCTATACTTCTCCATCTGATAAGTAAGCCAGGGGTACACCATTAACACTTTTAGCCAGTCTTATGTTTCCAAAATGACACTCTTCCCACTTGTGGGTGTGCGTCTTTCTGTGTGTCTGTCTGAGTACCGCCCTGATGGTAGTACATGAGCTTTTTTCCTCCTTATTCCAGGTGGTTCCCATCCTTTTGAGTGATGGCGTCTTCACTCCTTGTCAATAATGATGATATTAATGAAGCTCCAAATGTAACTGTCACTGTCAAATACTCCATCAGCAGGAGTTACATCATGTGATGTTGTTACCTATAGGTTTCCAAATTCTCTTCGTTATGTGAAAGGATTGTTCAAATTTTGAGAAATCCTTGTGCCACTTTTCGATGTCACCTCTTTGCAGGGGAACTGTGGCACAGAACCATGCCATTCACTCCCTGCCTCCATCATTGCAACAAGCCAGAATTGCCTCCTAAGCCAGGCATTGACAGGGATGAGAGAGTAGATTTCCAATTTGCTATCTGGGACCCTTCCAGCTCAGGGACTGGGAGGATAACATAAAGCAAGCAGGTTGCACTAAGCACATACCTAAGCTCCATGCTATGGGTTTCTCCTACAGGTGTAAGCCAGCATCTGGTGTGGCTCAGGAGAGGGATGGCACTACAGGTTCGCAACAGTTGTATACTCTGCTGTATCTATTTTATTGAGATTAGTTTTAATTTCATATGGTGCATATGTACGGGCGAACAATGCTTAGGATGCTCTGGAGATTTTGCTGTGTGAGCAAACAGAAGCAAAATGACAATTAGATATTGTCTAACACTAGCAACAGCACAGCAGGTCCAGAATTTCATGTCAGTCAGTGAGAAACCTTGTTTACTGGAAGCTGGCCATGAATTGCTTTACAGATCTAGCCAAATCCTTGGCAGAACAGACCAGTTAGACCTGTTGCTCTCTTGTAAGTGTAGAGGCTTCCTGGCACTGTAATTCCTTGACGGTTTATAGGTACAGCTGTAGGAAGCACCTTTCCATTAGGTACGTTGTCCTTCTCCAAAACAGCCAGGGCTGAGCAGCACTGTTGCTGACTGCACCATCCACCCCCATCCGTCCTCAGAGCCACCCAGAGCTCTCGTCCCCATATTCCTGCTTCCTACGGGGAATCTCTTACAACCAGAGGAGGCTTTGGTGCAGCAGAGGAAGACCTTCAGGGATTTAGAGAAAGCAACTTCTCCTGCTGACACTGCCCCATTTTGCCTATCATAGCCTAGATTCAACAAGGATGCCTGCAACAGTGCATTTTGAGCATAAGTCTAGCAAAGAAAGACAACAAAATCCTAAATGCTAACCCTTGCCATATTACTGACGCCTTCTTTATTCTTGAATAATGTAGGTGAACATTTTGGTTGCAACAAAACCCACTGAATTTTGTCCCTACATTTTAGCCTGTATTATTTGAAAACACAGAGGTTGGGCTAGCAGTCTGATTCTGGCACTGGGCAAATAACCACATAAAATATTTGTAAATACTGGTAAATAAAGTGTAACTGGGTCTATAAATTTTCCTAGTCTAAAATATGGCTGACTTGGCTGTTTTGCAAGGCCAAATAAATATCCTAAAAACCATCTAGAAACTACATGGTATTATTTGTCATTTTGTTCTGTAAAATAGAATTAAGCAACTTAAATTTGCCAGTTATGACTAAAAAAATCCAGTCAGCCTTCATATTTCCTATTTATGCTCCTCCATCTAAGAGCTGAATGCCATGAAGTAGTAGCTTTACCCTCTGGTCAGTGATCTGTGGCTTTAGTTCCTCATTACTCTCATATTGGATAAAAAATTACAGAGTAGTTTCATGTTCTTAGCTAACTGTTGAGTAATGAGCAGGTGGAATATTGCTGTAAGAGAGGTAGTAGCAGAAGGAGTGAATTTATCCACTGTTCTTTCTAGCGATAAGTTTTCACTCCTGTTATTTCATAAAATGTTCTTTAAACAAATCTATGTGTGACTCATAAGTGGAAAATACCATGGGCTTAAATAATGCCTAGCAACTAACTTTTCTCCTTCCCCCCCCTCCAATTTTCTTCATGTCTTACATGTCTCATTATAAATGAGAAACATTGATTTTTGAAAACGAGTGTTATCATTGCCTGTCATTACACCGCCGCTTTGAAAATGACGCTTTGACAATATCCAGAGTTTGTAGCGGCGTTGCGCTGCCGGTTCGGGAAATATTTGCGTGGGATGCAGCAGCACGTGGTTTGTGTGCTCTGACATGGGCGCGAGGTGCTGTGAGAGGCTGCAGCAGCACAGGGCATCCTCCTCGGGCTGAAGCGGTTACAGCTCAAGCATCACTTTCTCATAAGGCCACGGAGCAAAGGAGGGTGGGCAGTGAGCTGGTGACAAGGGTTTCTGAGGATCTCAGCCTTCAGCTGGGCTGCTCTTGGATTTTTCCCTTCACCTTTCCTACGTGAATTTACTTAATTTACCCCCTTTTACACTGTGGCTTTAGCAACACATCTTACGCTCAGAGTACTTTCTCGGCACAGCTCGAACTGCTGGAGCAATTGGACTATAAACCTGACGGGAGGTCACAGCATTTTGATGGAGATTAGCAAAAAGAGCGATGGGGATGGCACAGTCCCCACGCTCGGTGTCAGCACCACCAGGCAGGCACTCTGTCTGAGCTATGGGAGGGTTTTTCCACAGTGTGCCTTAGGCAGCGGGATTTATGAGGACACTTTGAATTTGCGGTGTAATTCAGTATAGTTACAACCGTCTCTTTGGGCTGCAGGTCAGGGCCCACAGGGGTGGATGAACAGATGCCCAGTAGGATGCTCCACCTGAGGAGTCAGAGGCATCAGTGATGCTGGCTCTTGCACTGGGGATGGTTTTGGGGGGAATGTGGGGGTGCTGAAAACACCTTTTCAACTTAGGCAGACCCCAGGGTTCATCCAGCCTGCAAGTTTGCAAAAAGTGACCTCCACACCAAAAAATAACCCAAGAAGTAGCTGGTTTTGTACTGTGCTGGTGGCCCACGTTGTGCCTGGGAGCCTTGAGCTGGAGCCCCGTGGCTAGCGTGCTGCTCAGGAATAACATTATCCACAATGGATGTTTCCTAAAATCAAGGACTGTGGCATAAAGCACTGCTGACACATTTATCTGACCTGGATATCATCACTCTGTTATTAAAATGAAATAGAGCGACTCTGAGATTAACCTGCAAGTAGAGCTAACAAAATGACAATTCGTAATGATTCTCACATTCCTTCAACAGAAAAAACTGCTTAGACAATCTAATGGATGAAGATGAGAAAGACAGGGCAAAGAGGTGAGCACTTTTTTCTTTTATAACTCTCTGTTTAACTTGCGATGAGCTTGTTTGTTGCTGCAGAAGCTGTTTTATCCATAATCAATTAATCAAAGAGAGGGAGAGAGTAAAATACAGCCAAGCACAACTTGAAAAACTGCCATTACACAGATTCCTATTCTTGGCTACCCTGTAAGAAGAAAATAATATAGCAATGTTTCCTGTGGAAAATATCAAAAAAGCTAAGGCATTGATCATTTTCCTCACATTACTACAGAACACAAGAACCGAAGAACTAACAACGTACTCCTGCTGCTATAATACATCATCCGAGCGTCCCGAGTGTATAAAACTGTGGGGTTTTTTACAAAAAAAACATTTTGCAAAAGAAAAAGAACTTAAAAAGTGGGGAGTTTTCCCTATTATGACCTAAATGACCTATTATGATGGTCATTTACTCAGCAATGTCTATCTCATGGTAATGAAAATGCCCAGAAGTTATGCTCAGAGCAGAGAAAGACCACAAAAAAGTGCTGTGTCAGCCCTAAACTGGCACAAACCTTTATTCACACACGTTCTGCACTCCATCATCAAGTCCCGGTTGGCGGGAAATTGTTGTGAACATTTTGTGGGGAGGGAAGGGTGCGTTTCAAGGCAGAAGAGCTGTGGCAATAAAACTCTTAATAACTGTCAGCTCTGACTGGCATCTGCAGAAACGCTGTTTGGAAGCATTTGAGGGGCTTTTTTCTGGATGCGTTATCAATCCATAGTTTAATTGCTTTAGAGGGAGCCATGGGTTGCCCGCATTTTTCCCCTTGGTTCCCTCTAATGAGAGTATTTCCAGTCCAGGCACAACTAGTTGATCCAGTTTCATCTCTTTTGATTCCTTCTCTGCTTCTTTCCTCCCCGCAGCTTTTTCTCACCAATATAGGTCAGCACAGGCTGCAACCGAGGCTCAACGGTTCCCCTTTGCTCCCTCCTCTTCACGCGTGCATGCTCAGGCGGCAGAAGGCTTTCCTTTGCTATCGGGAGGAAAGCGCTGAGCTAACTGCCTCCCCTTGCCCCTGCAAGGGGTGATCCACTCAGGCCAGGGCGTCTGCTGGCCCCCAGAGCCCCACTGCTGCCCCTCTCCACGTGGGGCTTCAGGAGCAGGAGAGAGACAATATGGGGTACATCTCTGTGTGCGGCTCTAGCCAACCATCAGTCAACCAGGCGCAGGCACCTGGGGCCGGGGAAGGAGGTGGATTCAGGGAAGGGATGCCTCCTGCCGCCGTGCTGCATTGCAAAGAGATCATAGAATCGTAGAATGACAGAATACCAGGCTGGAAGGGACCTCGAGGATCATCTGGTCCAAACTTTCTTGGCAAAAGTATGGTCTAGACAAGATGGCCCAAAACCCTGTCCAGCTGAATCCTAAAAGAGTCCAATGTTGGGGAATCCACCACTTCCCTGGGGAGATTATTCCAATGGCCGGTTGTTCTCATTGTGAACAATTTTTCTCCTGTGTACAATTGGAATCTCCCCAGAAGTAACTTGTGCCCATTACCCCTCATCTTTTCCATGTTAGTCCTTGTAAAAAGGGAGTGTCCATCTTCTTTGTAGCCACCGTTTAAGTATTGGAACATGGTGATAAAGTCTCCCCCAAGCCTTCTTTTCTCAAGGATGAACAAACCCAGTTCTTTCAGCCTTTCCTCGTACGGCAAGCTTCCCAGTCCTTTGATCATCTTTGTGGCTCTTCTCTGGACCCCCTCCAGCCTGTCCACATCTTTTTTGTGTAGCGGGGACCAAAATTGTGTTCCAGGTGTGGCCCGACAAACGCTGCGTAGAGCAGGATAGTGACTTCTTTATCTCTGCTGGTGATGCCCTTGTTGATGCAACCCGGCATCCTGTTGGTTTTCTTTGCTGCAGGAGCACACTGTTCACTCACATTGAGCTTGTTGTCCACCAGGACCCCCAGGTCCCTTTCCACAGAGCTGCTCCCCAACTGAGTAGATAATCCAGCTGCACTCCTGGATTATGCTTTTCCAGGTGCAAGTCCTTACGCTTGCCCTTGTTTGACCTGGCTCTTGGGAGAGGGTGTAGCACAGTGGGAGGTGTCAGGCTTCCCTGGAGCCCCAGGATCAGGGAAGGGGGGAGCAGGGAAGGGAGTCCACCTTGCATCGCTGCTTCCCACCCTTATAGCCTGATTATCTTCAAGATATTTGTGTGCTAATTGTTAAAAGAAAAAAATGCATTAAATGATTCCATCTAAGACAAAAATAGGATAACACGTATCCTTGCTATCAGCGATTGTCATCACCATCTGGTATGGTTTTCATGCCGTTTGTTCCTGAAGGGAATTTTTGTCATACCCTGGGGCAGGCCTCTGTCAAGGTGGATAAAAAAATGATAACTTTGAAATGGAAAAAAAGAAATTTCTTCTTTAAATTGTAATTTAAGTACATTTTACTTTTTAGCAATAAATCTAAATTTGAAATTAAGTTTGAAACCATGAGAGGCTTCATAAAGGTCTAAAGTTACTACAGTATACTAAAACCATTCAGATTCATTTAAAAGCTACATTTTTTCTTCCGAAGCTTTAAAGACAGTCAAACTTGGGAGAAGCCATTGGCTGAACATTTTGCTCTTGTGTGTTGAAAACGGAGGCCTCTCATTTGTCCCATGTCGCAGGGGAAACACTTTCTTTTTTTTCTTCTATTCAGTATAAGGACCGGGTCCCTCAGTGCTGAGAAACACAAGAGGGTGTAAAAAAGCCAAGAAAATTGTTCTCTTCTTTCATTTATTATTTTTAAACAAAAAGCGTGCTTTGTGTAGTGTTTTCTCTGTCTGCTTTTCTTTAAGTTTGCTTTAACAGTAAATTATTTTAAAATAATGTTTTTGACAATTCAATTGAATTCCAAATTCCAACCAAAACCAGATTGAAGGGAACCATCAGAAAGTGCTTAGTAAATGAGGACTGCCACTTGCCATTTTCCACTCCAATAAAAAGTAAATTTACGAATCTGAATGAAGGTGTGTGATATGGTTACTTGCTTTGATGCATATATAATGTGTCCCACTGGATAACAAAAAGAAATATGAAATTTAGTGTAAAGTCACATTTCATTGTAAATCAGCAAGATGTAATGGCTAACAAGTCAGCAAGTATCAGTCTCTCTTTAAGACAACAAGCAGCAAATATATAAGAATATAAAAATGGCTATTTAGAACACATTTTAAATGGGTGCTTTTGATCATTCTGAATTCAAGCTGTCCTGTATTGCCTTTATTCCTGTATTCACTAAAAATCCAGATCTTATTCAGACTGTGTCTCCTTCTTCCCCTTGGATATGCCATATTTTTTTGGAGTAGCAAAGAGGGAGGAGAACTGGGACAAATAGTATGGAATTATGACAGAGACTGTTTTGGCTTACTGTAAATGATATGCCTTAGCAGTGAAGTAAGCAAAGCTAGGGAATAATCTTCCAAGGGAAGTGATGAAAATTGCATTATTTAAGACATTACGACTGGACTGAACAAAGCACACACAACTGTGCGGGGACAGTTTAGATGACCTAATTGTGGGAGGGGTGTGTGTCTCATTTTTTTCCTTTTTAAGATTTTACTGTGATCATCGACTCAGATCTTGGTAGAGTTATTTCCACTAGAGGAGTTTTCCTATTTCCTTTGTGAATAAAATGTCAAGTGTTAAAAATAGTTACTTTATATTTCTGTCAAGGCATCCTTATTTTTTTGGAAAAAGCAGCACTTTCCCTATAGATTGTTGGTCGTTTATTTGATTTCCAGGGACATCAAGACCCTTTGAGCTTAAAATGAACTGAGGATTGAATTATGAGGAAGCAAAATGTTGATGTTCTTAACGTCCCCTTGAACTGTACAGAAATAGGATAAGGCTGGAGCTTTTCACATCTTGTTCTGACAGCCTTTTGCACTGTAATAAGAACAGGCTGAAATCAGTCAGGCAGTATCCACCCAATCTCTTGTGTTCAAAGCTGTAAAATAATCAAGTGTTGGCTTCTATCCAGCGTATCTCCAAGTGTGTTCAGGGTTGAGAGCAAGACAAACAAAAATTACCCCTCTGTCAGTAGTAACATCCAGAAGCCTCTGCAGTGATTTCTCTGCTGAAAATTTCTATTGCCATCCTGGTCCTTGGGGGAGATGTAGATGCTGGGCTAAATTCTGCTCTGATTTTCGGTAGTGTGCATCCAGAACTGCTTATAAGGTAGGGCAGAGTTAGCTGGGACTGAGAAACTCAGAGTGAGAACCGGCCTCTTGGCTTTTCTTTCCTGTCTGCATGTAACGAGATTTTTAGATCTTTACATAATTAACAAGGCAAATATTGACTGCTTGAGGACCTTTCAGAAGAACAAACCAAGCTTCTGGGTTATATTTATTTCTATTTTCACACAGCTACAGAAGTCTGGGGATACCCTTTGAGTAGAATAATTGTCGCATTCACGAGAAAAAATCAGAAAAAGCTTGCATATAGGTTGACATATAATTGAAAAAAAAATATAAAGTGCACATGCTGAAAATATTATCAAGAGCCTTAATGACAGCATCATGGTGGTAGCAAAATACCCCTGATGAAAACAGGTCCTTTCTTCCTATAAGCTCTTCAAACATAACAGCAGAAGCAGACTCTCTCTGAAGGAGCCTGCAAACTAAACAGACAAGACTGGTGAACAAAGCTTCAGAGTCCCCCTTTTACACACCTGAAGAGTTGGGGCACCATGACCTTAAGTGATTTACCCAGTGGCACACATAGATAAGGGGCAAACAGGGAACCCCTGCTAGCACTTCTGGGCCCCCAGGTCTGGTCACAGGTCCCAGCCGCAGACTGCGGTCCATGCTGGGCTGAGATGTGCTGATGCTCTCCCTCCTTCTTGCCCTCATCACCTTGGGGAGGAGACTTGAACTAGGTGGCATATGAACTAGAATGGGAGCTGCAGCAACCTCTACTCAGGTCCCTGATCCTAATGACTGGAAAAGAGCAGCCTGATTCCTCTTCTGTAAACCAGCTTGGAGGTAGTCAGAGGATCTGTGACCCCTCTGAGATGGCAGGTCCCTCTAGAGGTTGAACTGCAGGATCGGGGTCCCTCTCTCCTGTTAAGACTGCACAGATGGGTATGACCCATAGTTTTACCAGTCCCCACTCTTCTCCTTTATGGATGATTTTACTGTTGTCACAGTATTCCTATTTCGTCTTGCTCTGAGTGCCTCCTCAGAGGCTGTGTAAACTTGCAAGATCCTGCACGTGTCTCGGAGGTGGACAGAGCTCCTTCACCTACAGGCTTAATGCTGACCTGAGAGGCTTGACTGGAGTGTCTAGAGGCAGTACAGATGGGTGAGCAAAGCCTTCATCTCCCTACTGGACTCTAAAGGGGGCCCAAAGACAAGAGCAGGAGGTAGGAACAGTTGCTTCCTACTT
>KZ505871.1:406451-417853 GCA_002844005.1 Limosa lapponica baueri | reverse complement strand
CTTTACATATCCCCAGAAGCAGTCAGCAAGACTCACTGAATGGGTAAAATACAGCAGATTAGACCCCCATCCTATTACTAAAGAATATACGGGAATAGTTCAAGCAATCTCAGAGGACATCCTATTTTGTAAAATTCTGGCGGATTATTTACCCGAATGTTGTTCACCACGTATTTGGGATTACCTGTGGTTATTTAAATACAGTCTATTAAGATTTAATTGAAAAACTCTTTCACTAAGTAAAGAAAATGAGGCAATCCTTTTCAAATATTTGCTTACAGAACTGGCTGGTACATCTCGTCTTACCACCTCTGGGTGGCCTGAAGATATCCTGTCAACATTAGTTTTTATGTGTTGACATTAAAATATAGACAGGCTAAATAGGTGCATGTTTGGGAACCTCTTGAAATCACTGGGGGAAAAAGCAGAGATTAATTTTGTCAGTGAATCTTTAAAACCTTTAATATACCCCAGTTTACTGCAGTTTGAATTCTTGTCAGTCTGGGAATTTTCTTTCAGTTTCAAACGATTTTTTTCTTTGCACAATGTTATCTCCTATACTCACTTCATTCTGAATCCATCTGCGCACAATACTCCTCTTTTCAAGCATTTTTGTCCTGTACTTTTCTGCTATAGAACTTAAGATGATCACTCTTAGAAATTAATCCCAGATGCCTAATTAAGCAGTATGTGATCAGCACATAAACCAGGGTAAGCTCTATGTTTAAGTTGTAGCAGACACTAATGCATTAGTGTCCAAAGTTAAGGTTAATTGTACTTTACAGGAATGTACAATTTGAAGAAAAAGATAGTTACTGATCTTTATGATATTTTCTCTATCGTAGGAGTGACAGGACCACTCACTAGAACTTAGACTCGTGTCTCCCTTGGGAATTGATGATACTTTTGTCACACTTTTCACATTTCATGTCATTTTCACATCATAAATTGTGCTACAAGCTGTGTGTATTTTCTGCTGACAGTGATGCAGTTTGGCAAGGGGAAGTCGTGCTGCTATCGGTTTCTGACCAAAGGACAGCAGTGGATCTGGCTCCAGACCCATTACTATATCACTTACCACCAGTGGAACTCCAAGCCAGAGTTCATTGTGTGCACACACATGGTGGTAAGGTATGGAAAATCCCATCAACCGGCGGGGACATAAAGGACAGTAAGATAAGGGCCATCCTCACGATTGCCAAAATTTTCTCTTAGAAAAATGATGTCTTTTATGTAACAAAAAAAAGAAGACTGACCTCTCTGAAGGATATATGTTCATTATAGAAAAATGATCAGGCTAAACCTTACTTTATCCTCAGCTTGATTTGCCAGTCAGGAGTTCGGGGCAGATTAACTGTTGCATTTTTCCATTTTGTGCAAAAATAGGGAATAGACAGATCCCTTCACTATTCTAATAATTACTTAAGCTCTAATCCTTACAATGTTTTTTAAAGAGATGTGTCAAAGCTTTCCAGTGAAGTTATAAAGTGGTTGTAGGCTGCGAACTTGACCTTTATATATACTTCTTTAATATACCTCTTGACTTCAAGAAGACAGGAACAGAACAAAAGCTGAAAATTAAAAGTCTCTCCAACATTATTCAGTAGCATCTGACTTAAGTGATTTTTCAGCTGTTCATTTAACCTGTAAAAAGTTAAAATAATTTGCTCCTCTATTTGCTTAAAGCACATTTTATGGAATACAACAATGCCATGTTGATACATACAATTATATTTTACATTCAGTTATGCAGATGTTCGGGTGGAGAGGAGACAGGAGATGGGCTTGGAAGAAGTGTCCTCAGAGGTTGTGTCCTCAGCACTGAAGGTACAAAGAGAGAAGGTTTTCTTCATGAATCTATGTAGTAATCACAACTTGTTCCTATGTTAACATCACTGAAGACTCCAGCATTGTCTTTCTGGGTGGATTCCCTCAACTTCAGAGTTATTCCTCACTTGAATAATTTTAAAGTAAACGGGATAAGCTCATTAAAAGATAAACCTGGAGATCAGTAACAGCCACAAATTATGCAGAACATGGGCAGGGGCAGTGTGAGGTGTCTACACCTTTCCTTGGCAAGGTACTACAGTTTAAAGATTCATTTGGACATGTTTTGGCAATCAGCCTTCTTGGCCTCTCCTCAGTGTCTGCTAAGAGAGGAAAGAAAAGCTTCTCCTCGGTGCACGGCTGAGCGTCTCACAGAGGTTGCAGTCACTGTAACATCCAACTGAACGCAAAAGAAAGATTCAGAAAAACATCTGAAGGCACAAAATGACTATGGCAGTAGCTTGCTATTTATTTCTAATTCAGTGATAGCTCTTTGTAAAATGCATTAGTTAGATGCTATTTGGAAGGGATATTGACACCTGTGCCCAGGTCTTCTGCTGGCCTACCTGGGATTAGTTCTCCTCAAGTCATTTTAGGCCAGGCAAAGAACTGGGTGTGCGACCATTACTAGATGCATTTCAAAATGTTTTCAACCTGACAGATGCAATAGCTATTCCCTTTTTTTGTTTGTTTGTTTTAGGACAGTGGTGCCAGCTTGGATCCTGAACAGCACTTTAATGCACTTGATATTGGTGCCTCAATCCTCAGCACTAGTCGGACACCCTCAGTATCATCCAGGAGCTCACCAAAATCTTCCCACACACCCAAGTCAGACCCTGCATGTGAGTGGCATTCCTGGGTTACTGTACTATTTTTAATTTAGCCAAGTGACTGAATGTGTGCCTGTACACCGTAGCTGCTAATTTAAAAGTTATTTATGAGGTATTGATGATATGTGTTTGTCACTGACGATGAAGTGCATCATCTGAAATCGTAACATACAAGATGGAAGGTTCTAGTGCAATTGTCCAAACACTGGAAAATGAGTAGAGGGACTAGCCATGAATCCTGCTGTTTCAATCTGTTATGAAAATGAGGAGTTCTGTCTTCAGATTTGAGGGCATCAGTATGAGCAATACGAGGTCCCTCTAGACATAAATGAGTAATAACAGCCTGTGGGTGATTCTCTTCTGGCCAAGATTCAGGATGCTCCAGCCAAGACTTGGGGACACCTTATACGCTCCTTCTGCTCCCTGGTCTGGAAGAAAAGTCAATGAGCTAACCTAAATTTATAGCTATTCAGCCCATATGAAGAGAGTTCCAGCTGTTTTAGAACAACTCTTGGGCCCTTCTGCTCCATTCATTGCAGCACAGAATCATAATCTGTCTCATTTACTTTTATCTCTTCCCAGGCCCTCCTTATCAGTTTAGTTTTACTGCCATTGAAGTCAACCAGAACCTTGACTCCTGCTGGAATTTAGCCAGGCCGTAACCATTTCTAGCCAGGCTTCGCTGTAATTCCCACTTCAAACGGGGGTGGTTTCCAGCGTGTGAGAATTCACCGGTACTTTTCTTGCAGCTACACCAACGAAGCTGACTGCAGAGTCTAACACACCCTTGCCAAGGACACCAAGCGCGCAGCAGGATTTATCCGTGCATAGACTCAGTCAATCCACTGCTCTTCAGGTAACTTCACAGAGTCATCAAAATAGGCAGACGGTATAAAGCATGTGCCACATATGCAGCTTAGCAATTAGAAATTACTTAGACAGAAGCAATGGCATTAGAAGAAACCTAAAATTTAAAGGAGCCAAACTTTAAATAAAGTTTTGTTTTGTCTTGTTTTTAACCCAGGTTTCTTTGCCTTCTCAGCCTTCATGTGAGCTTCTCCCGCAGCAGTTGCTGCCTCAAGCAACCCTGCAAAATCAGCCTGTACCTCTGGCACAGGTTAGTTGAAAATTTGGAAGTGGAATAGGTCACTTGCCTATCTCCTGGTATTTTCTCCTTTTGGAGCTTATAGGTTACCTCTCTAGTGGCTAAAATCCCCAAATGTACCAGCTTTCAAACACTTAAAACATTGTGGGACAGTAATCTGAATTGTACACTTGCATATTTAAACATCTATCTGCATACAGGCATTCAGAGCAGAGGTCCAGGTACACGTAGGTTCAGGTGCACACACACATCTATTTGACAGAAGGACAAAAAACGAATGCAGAAAGAGTTTTCACCTTTGCTTCTACAGAATCAGGTCCCATCAAAATCAAGGTCACAATGAGAATTAAACCCAAAAACTAACAAAGACCCCCAGTCCTCCTAAAAACAGCTGTTTGGATGTGCTGATGCAGAAAGGGACATGCAAGTTCAACAAAACCCATTTTGCGAGTGTGCTAGTAGCAGAGAGGATGCCACTAGAGACAAATTCCTCCAGGGAAATCTCAAAAGTGGGTGATGGCCCAAAAAGCCACCTCGGAGTTTCATTTGCAGTGGATTTTGAAGGAGCAAATTTGAGTACCATGTTCCCATCACACTGTTTCTCTCCTGTGGTCATGCTGTGATGATACACCCCACCATCCTCTGAATTTAGAAATCACAGCGTAGTCCTGGACCTACGCTGCTTCTACCATTGGTATCCTGTATTTGTTCACAAGATCCCAGAGTTTCTTCCTGCAGCATATAAGACATAGAAAGTCCTGAGGAACCCTGCTTTAAAATAACAAATTCTCATTTATCTTCTATGTTTAATAGTCTTTTCACGACTCCACACCAGCATGCAGCGAAGAAACAGCATATCAATTATCTGCTCTGAGCATTCATTTTCTGTTACAGATATTTCTCTCCGTTATTCATTAATGCACTTCCAAACATCAATTAGTTTATTTATTATAAACCTATGCATGTTTTGTTTTTCTCCCTTTCATCTCTATCAAAGTTTTTTGTGAGGAGATGCTTTACCAGTCACTTACCAAGAACCTTGCTGCCTTGTCCCTTACCAGTAAAACGCTCTTACTGGCACACCAGCTCCATTTCTTCTCCACCAAATCAGGGTGCCGTTCAGCCTTTTTGGGCTGGCTAAATCTCAGTGAAAGGAAGAAGGCTGACTCCAATCTGTCAAGTCAGACAGCCCTTTTCTTGACTGGCAGCAAAGTCACAGCAATCATAGAATCATAAAATGGTTAGAGTTGGAAGGTACCTTAGAGATCATTGAGTTCCAACCCTCCTGCCATGGGCAGGGACACCTCCCACTAGACCAGGTTGCTCAAAGCCCCATCCAGCCTGGCCTTAAACATTTGCAGGGATGGGGCATCCACAACTTCTCTGGGCAACCTGTTCCAGTGCTTCACCACCCTGATGCTCCTGGTGAAGCTCAAGGTGGAGCTTCCCTCGATGTGGAGCTGGGAAATAGCACCAGGACGTCGCAGCTCAGGTTACCAAGACTCATATCCCATAGCGATACTCCTGGGAAAAGTAGCAAGTCTCCAAAGACTTGGGTGATTTTCATAAAATACGATGAAAATTATGAAACTATTCTGTACTTCCCACCTTAAAATAATAAACGTGTCAGCCTACAGCAAGATAATCCATTATTTAAAAGACAAGGTGCCTGCAGCACTAAGCGAGTGAGTGACAAAACCCAGGTACGCCTGCTTCCCACCACCACCATTTCCTTGGTTTCCTAGCTGACCGTTTCGCAGCAGTTTAGTGGCAGAACACAAGCTCATCGCTTTGAGCCATAGCGTGGCCGGGCGCCCCGCTGCCAGCCCACGGGGAGGAGCTGGGCAGGTTGCTCCCTGCTGCCGTTCTGCTGCTCGCCCTCAGCTGAAGGTGACCGATGGCAGAGGCTGAAAGGCAGAGTGCCGAGCCTGGCCACAAAGGGCCCTGGCGCTCTGATGGGCATCCTTGTGGGTAACATTCAGCTACGGGGCAGCAGCAGAAGGGGAAGGACATTTTAAGTGGCCACAACCACATCTGCAGCAAGCAGCCAGCTCCCGCCTCAGGCGCCACCTGCTTGAACTCTGATTAGTTTTATTTCGAGCAAAGGCTGTGATGGTTTTGTCTCCGCCGAAATGTGGTTGTAGCTTCTGCCTTGCTTGACTGAATGAACAGACAGCACAGCACTAGATGTCGCCTGAATGTAAATGGTTTACTTTAAACCAAGTGCTCCCTATTAGAATATTTGTTTGTTTGCCTTCCTCATTGTAATAAATTAAAATCCCCTACAACACAGCGGATGCTGATGACTGAATAATAATTAGCACTAATAATCCGTTTGGGATTGTGCAGGTGTTATTCAGAAGACAGAAAGAAGGAACAAGTTGTTCGGTGAGCTGCAAAACTAATGAAACTGGGTTTCCCAGGGGCTGCGCCTCGCAAGGCTGGTGTGCTGACCCAGCCTTTCCCGCAGGAGGAAGGGACGAGTGGATCCCTCTCTCCCTTGCTCAGCTATAGCTTTCATAAAGTTACAGCAACCTGGTATTTCTGAGACTCTCACAACCCTGTTGCATGTCTCTAGCATCAGCCAGAAGGATGGAAAGCGGGAAGGTAGGCAGAAATGAAAGGTTCGAAGGAAACCAAGCTAAAAAATAAATTGGGTCTCTTTTCTTTATCCAGTTACCTATTGCCATGAAACTTGTAGGAAGAGAATGTCTTTGAGGTGTCCATCTTTTTGTTCATCACATCTGAAATTGAGGACCATCCTGACAGACACAGAGATCACAGGTCCCCTTTCCGTGGCTGCAGCCCCCCAGCATCTAGAGACAGGGAATAACCCTGGCACCCTGGAGTGGCACCCAGGAGAGAAACGTCCCTCCTCAGGCATGGTCCAGCTGGCCTCCTTCAGATGTCCGTGCTGGTGGTGGGGAGTCACAGCCCAGAAGTACTGGTCCCTCTCCCCGGGCTGTATAGCCTCTCTGGACCATCAGCACCACTGAGCCTGTCCCCACCCAAACGCCCACCAACATGATCCCAAAAGCATCACTCTTTTTTTCTCTTTTGCTGTGGTTTTGGTTTGGGGTTTTTTTCGTCTGCATTAACAAACCTTGATTAAACTGGTGATCCTTTTGTAGGCTTAGTCTTCCATGTTTGACTGTACCTGGGAATCTGGTACAAGTAGAACATGCACTTCTCTGAGAATCCTACAGAAATTTGCAAATAGCTAAAAGTGAGATAGAGAGCAACTTCGTCTGATGCCAATGGCAGAGTTATAGCTGTGCAGTGTTTTCTGTGGAACATTTTGAGTTGGGCTCTTTTAATTTATTATTTCTCCCTTAATTAGTAGAGCAGTTAATGATCTTAAGCTAAACACTCTCTGGTGCAGGTCAATTTCTGTTAGTATCTCATTGTACAAAAACAATAGAAGCTTTGTAATCATAGGGGTCACTGCTGGAGTTATCAACAAATTTGGGGGTGACAATGGGAAAGGGAAAAAAGCGGAAGAGAAAGTTCCTTGTCTTCTTCTGTAATGGCTTTCACTCTAGTAGACCAGCTAATTGTTGCTGCTAAGTGTATTAATACAAAAAACACATGAAAAAGAAAACAAAAAGACAATACTAGATGAATATGCTAAATATAAGAAGGTGCTGAAAAAAAATTAAGAAATAGTAATTTAAAATCAACTGCAATATATTTTTTCCGTAAAACTTTACAAAGCAAATTCAAATGCAAAACTAAGGCCTGGAATTGGTTTTTGTTTCTTCTTGAAGTATAAAACGATTATAAAATTATCTGTTATAAAATTCCTTACATTTCTTAATTGAAGAAAATCGGGTTCCTTTCCCAAAGTGTCTTCAAGGAGTTCACACGTTAATGAAAAGTCTGCCATCAGCAAGCCAGGCAGTTAAAATGAAGCTTTCGACTAAGATTGTTTTTAGCTCCTTTCTGATAAGGACCCTTTTAAAGACTTGAGAGGTCCTCACTAACAGAGTTCATATAGAAAGAATTAGGTTGCAAGACTTGGCTTTTTAAAAAATCCTGTACAGACCCAGGTTGAAGCAGGGCTTGGCTGCATCTCATCTGAACAAGCCACAGCATCGTTTCATTCATAAAATGAGGGTATCTGGGACTCTTCAGAAACATGGAGTCAGGCTACGACCAACAGCACTGGATGCCCCTTTGAGTCGCTTGTCCTTGTTGCCAAACATCAGAGGTTTCCACTCCTCTGTGCCTCGGGTTAATACTTCATACATGGAATAGAAAAAGAGATACACCTTGCTCTGACTTCTCCCCTTTAACACCAACTAGAAGTAACACAAACTTCCCTTTGGGAGGTTTGACAGCATTTTTCTGCTCTGGGGGGAGGACCAGGTTGTGCTTTGAAGGCAAAAGGTCCGTGGATCACGGCACTGGAGGCCAAGTGCTCACATTACCTTCTTGGGCAGATGGTGCAAGCTGCAAGCTCTCGCAGATACCTCTGCCACCAAAGTGGGCTCTGAGGGCCTCTGTCAGCAGCAACTGCACGGGCCACCTTAGCAGCCCTCCTTCCCCCTAAGCAGGGGTGGCCATGAAACTCCCCTTTATCTTGCCACCGCTCTTGGAGCAGTGACCTCCCAGATTGTGCGGGAAAGCCTCCCTCCCCCTGGTAAACAAACCCTCTGAAGTTCTCATCCTTTCTCACCTAAAGGCCTCTTACTTGGAGATTTCAGCTTTGCTGGAGGGAACGTGAAGGTATTTCAAATATTTAGCTGGTTTAAGGCAAAGCAGTTAGCTGATATAAATCTGACCTGTCACATTTAGATTTCTCTAAGTAGCCAGAAATTTCATTTAACTGTACAGTGTTGCTAGCACCAGAGCTCTCCTTAATTCCCTTCTCATTACCACTTTTGTTTTCCTACTGAAAAGCCAAGTGCACCTCCATGGAGCAGGAAGGCTCCAGCAGCATGCCTCAGTTCACCCACTAGCACAGAGCCACTGGAACAACCACAGGCACCTTTTTCAAGTCACAGGAAAATAATTATTTTTCTTTTGCCTGGACACTCCAGCACCACATGTTTTCAGAGAGGTCTTGGAAGCCTTGATGACAGAAATGCTTACAGATTTTTTGAAGTGGGTTTTTTTTTTCAAAGACTGCTTTTTATTTTTGGAATTTGAGCTCAGGCAAAGCAACTATTCCAAAGCTTATTAAAGTAATAATTAACTGTGGTGGACTTTAAATCATACCCCAAAATGCCAAATAAAACCAGAGATTTATTGCCATGTTAGCCCCCTCAACACTTATTGAATGATTCCACTTTGTGCCAAGTATGGCTGCTGCTGGAGCCTGCGCTTTCTTCTTGACCCTGATGAGTGATCTCCATTTTATATTATTATTTAGAATAGCCTTCCTCCCACTGAGCTGAGCTATTCAGTTTACTTCATGCACAAAAATAACTTCATGAGTATTTCTTGTAGCTTGATTACTACTCAGCTGTAGAAACCTAGAAAATGTTTATTGTGGTCAGCTGTCGCGTGCGTGATGCTGTAGTAAGTCTTCAGCAGAATAAACTATTGCAGCATTGCTATTTCTGTGTGGAAAGTGTTAGTAAAACACATCTGGAATATACAGTTATGACACACTAAGGGCTCCAAACTACAGGCTAATAAAAATAATGCACTCATTTGCCATCCAATTAAGATGCTCTTGATATTTGAAAGCAGCATACTCTCAAAAACAGTCCTTCTGATAATTCCCTAACAGAATGGGGTCAGTTCTAAGCAGATCACTCTAACTGAGGCAATTTAATATATGTGCGTAAAATTGAAAATAGACAAGATTTATCTCTGCCTAGATGTTAGTATATTACAAACACGTCTTTTATTCCTTTGGCTGTGCTTTACAATCAAGAAACCAATGACTTCTTACAGAACAATGTTCTATTGAGGCCTGTTTGTATTATAATGACTGATTTTCCCCTCTTTTTTTTTCAGTTCTCGGCACAGTTCAGCATGTTTCAGACCATCAAGGACCAGCTAGAGCAGAGGACCCGGATCCTGCAGGCCAACATCCGGTGGCAGCAGGAGGAGCTTCAGAAGATACAGGAGCAGCTCTGCCTGGTCCAGGACTCCAGTGTACAGGTGCGTTATTGCTGGGAGGGGCTGTTGCTAGGGTTGGCAACTTAAAATTAGCTGCAGGGTCCAGAAAACCTGAACATGTGGAAACCAGATCATCTGAATGAGAATGTTTCCCTCTGAAAGCCTCTTGAGTAATCTACATCAAAAAAGACTTAAGAGCTCTCTGGAAGAAGAGAAGGAAGAAATATCTCAACCTTAGGAGGAGGAGAAGAATTTGGGTCATTTACAGTAGCATTTTAATACTTTATCTACTGAGTCTTCAGAGTGAGCAGCTATAATGGAAAAGTGTTCAAGTTCAGACTCGGCAATGATTATGTCTCTCCAGTTCATTAGCTTCCATCCAGACACTGCTTGCTTCATGTCGGCATCACTAGTGCTCAGTATGTCGTCTGTCCAGCTCTTCCTCAGTGAACAGCCCTCCTCCAGGCAGTGCTCATCTCTTTCATTCGCTCCCTGTTTTCCTGACCCTACCCCAGCCCAGACACAGAGCACGAGAGATTAATTTCCTTGTCACATTAAAAAGCCCCAAACCTCTGCTGATGTTCATTTGTTCACACCTGGGAGGTGTCTGAATTTGTTCTTCTCTGGACCAGCTTAAGCCTTTAGGGCGAAGCTGACTGAGGCTGCTCTTCTGCCTTTGATACCTCCTACACAGAGCTAGAATTCACTAAGTACAGTATCTGCTTTTAATTCATCAAGTACAGTGTCTGCTTTGTACTACCCTTTATGTCTACCACACCTCAGAAATAATAGCAAGCACAGTTCAGTACGTCGCAGGTCTCACTTGATGACAAATGGACAAATATCCAGTTTTATGGAAGTTTTCTGAATGCAGGGTGATTACTGCTCTGTTCCTCACAATTTAACTATAAATGCCAGGTTAAATGACCCTTGCTAGAAATGTTGAATTGGAGACCCACTTTGAGTATTGTACTAGCATCTTTTTTTTAGAAGACAAGCTCTGTCACAGAAATGAATGTCTCAAAGAATATTTTAAGCACAGGCTGAAAACCTGGGACATGCTGAAGCCAGCAAGGATTTTGCTCCCAGCTTCCACAGAAATAGACTCTCACCCATCATCAGCATCTGTGAAATACAGTTTCACATATTAAAACAAATTGGGATTGTATGTTTAGGCAATTAAGGAAACAGTGAAGCCAAATTAGAAACTTTGCCACCTAAGTTGCTGCATGTGTACTGCTATAAGACAGCACAGCAATAGTGGGTCCCAAAACCAGGACTCCCTGTTCCTGGTGCCATATAAGCACGTAAGTAGACCAGGTTTAACTTCAGTCTATTATATTCTTCTATTGGTTCTGCACTGACTTTGATTAATGGGAAGAGAAAGTCTCTCTGCAATTAACTGGCCTTCAGTTCAGAATCATGTCATATGTCTGAAAGCTATTATTGTTATTATGAATATCAAGAGACGTGATATTCTCACTTCCCTCATTTTAATTGGGTGAAAACCATTACTCGCTCCTGGTGAAGTCTTCAATAGTCACATACATTCATCCTTTTTTTTTTTT
>KZ505871.1:369231-383361 GCA_002844005.1 Limosa lapponica baueri | reverse complement strand
CCCCCTCAGTCTTCTCCAGACTAAAAAGACCCAAGTCTGGAATGCATTCTCTGGAATTCTTTGAGCTTAGGAGGAGGGCTTCTCCCAGCCTGCACGAGCCTGTTTTCCAGCCTGTAACGCTGCAGGTGAGGGTAAGACTGAAATTCTTTCTTATTCAGCAGCCAGCCCCAGGTGAGGGAGCTGCCAGAAAGGTGGCTGAGAGTTTTTAAACATGACAGCTGCTCCCTGGATCAGGGTAGCCCAATCCTTGATACCTCAAGGACTGAATCTAAGCCCGGGCTGAAGTTACACTTCTTCAGAAAAAGCTAAGCTGTTGTACTGAGTCATTCCATTTTGAGTACTTTCCACTTTAAAGGACCACAGCTCATTAGCATACATAGCATACTAATGTATATAGTATACTATATACATTATAGTATAATGTACATAGTGTGTATATATAGTATATATATATAGTATACATTAGTAGACATACCTGGCTCATTTTTGGCAATTCTTTTTCAACTTTATTATCCTTTTCTTTGGCTAGATCCTTCAGCATCTGCTTCAGCTGCTTTTGGTAATCTACTGCATCACCTTTTGTGGAGCAGACACAGAAAGGAGAATTAAGTTTTTAAGTCACTGGAGACATTTCAAAATAAAACCCTGAGCGTGGAGATAATGGAGGAGGGATAGCAAATGGGAAGCTGGTTATCTCATATGCACACGCATTAGAGAACCATTTTGGACATACCATTTGATTTTCCAATGACAAGTGGTCTTGAAGTTGACAGCAAAGGATTCTTCAATGGTGACTGGCTGTCTCGTTCATTTTCTGTGAGAGCTACCAAAAAAAAAAAGTAAAAAATGAAACGATTATTCCTTCCAGTGCTGCATAATGGTTATTTATGCTTTTAAAATTTACATATTGGATGAAAGCAAAATAATTGGGCAAAGATGTTTTTAAACACTAATTCATTAAATCATACTGTAAAATTATGTTAATGTAAGTAAGACTGGTGCTGCAGTGAATCGGAAGTTTGCCAGGAATGGCACATTTAATTAAAAACTCTGCACAGAGAAACTATCACATAATTTTGTCAGCTAATCAAAACTGGATCAAGATGTGATAAGGAGATTTCTACTGTACATGGAGTACCAGCCATCCAAAGTGTTATTCCAGTTCAATATTTTGTCTAGAAGTAACCATCTAATTGCCTGCAAAGATCTCTGAATGCAGCAGATGTGAGCCTTAGCACTGTGTATCTGCAATTTGCACCCAAAAAGGTTTTTGACTGGAGTAAATTTTAAAATGTGGGGAGTGTAACTGCAAATGCAAATCCTATATGCTCCCAGCTGAAGGAAGCAAGATAGGGCTCTTCATTAAGCAGCCTTTCCCCAAAAGCTTTAAGCAAGTGTTTCGAGAGATATTCAATCCCTTTCAAATTTCTTACCAGGTGGGATGTGCAGCTTATATAGTAACTTTATCTTTTCATTCATTTCTCCATTATACATAACATCTGCGAGGGAAAAAAAAAAAAACAACAAAACCAAGAAGGAAGTGGACCAGATCATTTACTTCCATAGTTTAAAATAAATCAGGCATCTCTCTGTACACAAAAGATAATTGTTTACATAGACAATACACGAAAACATATGGCCAGTATATTGTATGGAAATATTTTAAGTTGTGCCTGTCAATGAGGAACAGCAGGTGAGAGCCATCTGGCTTGGTCTTTGTTCTTGTAAAATAGACAGGGAGTACCTAACCCTATGGAGCTTCAGCATCATTTAAAAATATCAAGGAGAATGGCAGGGATTGTAGCAAAGGCTGTGTGCTGCCACAGATTAACAGGAATGGGAGAGGGCAGAGACTGAAAACTCCCTTTGGAGCCATCGTGTTCATAGTATTTCTCTCCTTCATCCCTCACTGCTGTTCTGTAGAATAAGCCCAAAGGAGATAACTACTTTGCATGTCATATAATTCATATTTTCAATGACCAGTAGAAATGAGATTCTAAACTTTCAAATGCACTGAAATACTGTCAAGACATTTTTTATTTTTTAAATTTAAAGTTCTATCCCTCTAAGAATCGCATAATAACATAATAAAGGTGGCTTGGTTCACATCAAAAAATCCTAGAAAGCTTAAGTGGCAAGAATACAGATTTACTGATTTTTAATGAAGCTTTGAATGCTGATTCTGTTTTTTCACATGGGGTCAAGTAACAGCTAAGACGTGGCACTTTTTGCATTTTGGGACAGGCAGCCTCATCTCAGTAAAAGAGCTGGTGGCCTCAAGACCAACTCTAGCACAGTGCTCAGTCCCTGCTGGCCAAAGTTTTTTTTTTTGTTGTTCTGCTTACTGTCAACATAGAAGGCATGCAGCAGTCAGTTGTCTAAGATTTGTAACTTGAAGAAGCAGTTACAAAGAGGTACACTGAGATTTCAAAGGTACACTGAGAGCAACAATCCAGTTGAGAGATTTCATAGAATCATAGAATGGTTTGGGTTGGAAGGGACCTTAAAGATCATGTAGTCCCAACCCCCCTGCCCCGGGCAGGGACACCTCCCACTAGACCAGGTTGCTCAAAGCCCCATCTAGCCTGGCCTTGAACACTTCCAGGGATGGGGCATCCACAACTTCTCTGGGCAACCTGTTCCAGTGTCTCACCACCCTCACAAAGAACTTCTTCCTAAAATCTAATCTAAATCTCCCCTCTTTCAGTTTAAAACCCTTGTCCTATCATTACACTCCCTGATAAAGAGTCCCTCCCCATCTCTCCTGTAGGCCTCCTTCAGGTACTGGAAGGCTGTTATAAGGTCTCCCCCGAGCCTTCTCTTCTCCAGACTGAACAACCCCAACTCTCTCAGCCTGTCTTCATACGAGAGGTGGTGCTCCAGCCTTCTGATTATCTTTGTGGCCCTCTGCTGGACCTGCTCCAACAGGTTCATTTCCTTCTTATGTTGGGGGCCCCAGAGCTGGATGCAGCACTCCAGGGGAGGTCTCATGAGAATGGAGTAGAGGGGGAGAATCACCTCACTCAACCCACTGACCATGCTTCTTTTGAAGCGTTTCCTAGCCTTCCATGCAAATCCAAATATAATTTTAATTCATAAAATATTTTCAACAAAATTACCGTTGTCTGAGGAATCAAGTATTTTAATACAATATTCAATCACGTCCCTAAGCTGTCTTTTAAATCTAATTGACTTAAGTGACTGGAACACCAGAAAACCATCTGCCTGCATCCTCCCCTGCCAGTTGTATGGCATTTTAACATCTGTGTTTTGCCCGTGTGCCACCCCCTCCCTGCCCACCCTCTGCCCCTTAGGGGAGCCAATACCTAAGCAGCTGGCGAGCCCCTTGAATTCAACCAGCTGGTCCATGTTCTCGTCCAGGAGCCGGAAGGTCCTTTGGGCGAGGACGTCGGTGTGCTCCCCGCAAGTCCAGGGCGAGACCAGCCTGTACAGGTTAGTGAACTGCTGGGCGTCGATGCGGTACTGCTCGGCGTACGGCCTGCTGGGGTCGTGGCGCTCGACGACCGGACTCGTCGTGTCCCAGTAACACCTTATTAAATGTTCCCTCTAGGAGAAATGAGAGGCGGGAGAGGGGGGATTGCAGTGTGCCGTATCAGAGAGAAGAGCGCAACCGGCAGAAAAGGGCATTCACATCCAAGTGTGCTGGAAATGCTCAAAATTCTCTTTGCGTGAGGTGTTACAAGGATACCAAGACCATCCCTGGGAGAAAAAGCAGAGTATGAATCTTCAATTAAAGCAGCCAAGCGCTCTCCTGATTTCCAGTGGATAATTAATAAATTTGAAGGGAGATCGGGCAGGTTCTTGGAAGAAATTCACTGCAGGGTACTGAAACTCTACTACCCACATCTGGTCTGGGATATCTAACCAGCCAAAGGTACAGAGGGTCAGAGAAAATCCAGGGTAAGCATTGTAGAGACTTGACCTGCTGATTTATTCTCCCTCAGGCCTCTCTGTTTGGATACCGTCCCTATTAGTCTTCCCTTAGGGACAGGATGATGCAGAACAAAGAGTCCTAACGAAACAAGCTGTCCCAGGGGATCAAGGGAGCCAACAAAAAAGGAACCACCACCAAGAAATGAAATGAGGAAAGGGGAGGAGTGCAGGCCAGTCAAAGCTCAAAAACACAGCACCAAGGAGCGGGAGGGAAGCACTGAAGAGCAAGCCCCAGCAGCACTGTCTCACAACCACTAATGGAGAGAGGATACAGCTGTTCTTAGCCACAAAGCTACATAAAGCTAGGAACACACCACAGTCATATTCTCAGTAGCTAGTATTTAGGGCAATGAACAATACATAAAAGTAATTGTCCATTAAGGACAATAATTACATGCTTGGACTTCTAAATCAAGTATAGTTGCATAAGCTTAGATGTCCCTGCCTACAAATAACTTTTATAACAGCTCTATCAAACATCAGCTTGACAGAAAGAAACTGAGATAGAAACTGCTTTTAAATGTAAAAAAAACCAACCAACCAAACAAAAAAACCCATAAAACTATTAGAAATTTGGGAACAAATAGCAAGGACACAAGTTCGTGGGGATTTTCTCCCCTGCAGAAAACAGAGTCTGCCTTTAAAGAGCATTAAAACAGAGCAGGGCTTAAAAGTACTGCAGAGCTCCCAGTGAGCAAAGCTACACATTATTTCATTTATTTTGCATGGGAAAGTTACAGAACCTAATTTATCACAGACCATCTCCAAGCAGCAAGTTAGAAAGGAAGCTCTGAAGCAATTCTCCTTTGAAGGATCAGTACATTACTATTCCTCTTTAACAACTGGGCGACCACAGAAAGGAGAAAATGACGAAGTCCCATCTGAAGAGTATCTCTCAGGCAGAGGACTCAAGGTCTGAGGTATCTCTGCTAAGCAACAGCTCAAAGTTATGCCCAGAAGCCTCAAACAGGTGCATCCCCTACTTTACAGGTAGACCAACCTTGAACAAGTCATACAATTCCTCTAAATCTTCAGGAAGAATCGAAACATCTGGGATGACAACTCGGAGCTTAAAAAGAAAGAAAAAACGTTTAGTGACAATCTTTTCTCCTGTGACCACACACAGGCAGGTCCACGAGCCCCACAGGGGCTGTATTTATGGGGTACAGCTGAAAACTGCAGTATTGAGAAGCCTTTGCAATTTTTCCCCCTTCTTTAGGTTCACTGCTTGGACAGATCTGTGAAAAGAGAAATCCCTCAAGGGCTATTAGAAACAAAGACGGGAAGTCCCTAAGCTACAGGTCACAGGAGGCCGGGGAAGCATCACATTGCACTCGCTCTCCTCTTACACTCTTCCCCAGCATCTGCCTCGGGCCACGGTCAGAGACAAGGTGCTGGGCTGGGCAGTCTTGCAGTTGTTCTCAATGTTAAAGCCACCCTGGAAATTAATGCATGTGGCTGCAAAAGAAAAACCAAACCCACAAGCATCCCAGGAAAGAGCTGTTTCCAGAGTCAGTAATGATCCTTTCTTTTTCCGAGATCTGGTGGTGCTGCCTGACAGTGCTGGGGGAGAGGGGAGATGTTAAGCTACCTCAGTCAAAATCATATTCTACTCACCACATTTTGCTTGGTTGTGTCTTCGTGGCTTTGCAGGACACGGATTCGGTGCTTGTAGCGCATGTGCTCTATCTGCGCCACAGAGTGGTCTCCAAATTTCTATAAGGAAGGAACCGAAGTTTATTATTTTTATAGTAGTTTATCATATTGTATTTCTCGTTTACTGCAAATACAACTTTTAAAGTGTGAGTCCTTGAAGAAAAAGCATACCCAGTCTCTAACTGATCTGTCAGTGTATTTATACTACACCTAGCGCTGAGCACTTACTCAAGGAATCTGTAAAGATCTGTATTAACTTCCAAAACATCCATGTTAAATTTAACCTTTCTCTTTTTAAAAACTGTAACTTAACTGACCAGTAGACACGGAGCAGTATCTTACCTCATAGGAGTCATGAATCAGGTTAGCTATTTCAGTCACTGGAGAGGCCTCCTGGTCGTCGCTGAAGAACGCGTGGTGGTTCCCAATAGGTGGCAGAGGGCTTTCCTCATTTTTGACATGCTCTAAAAACCTGAAGGGAAGAAATGTAAGCAACACAGGTTACTTTGCACTGTGCTCTTCTCAAGATAAATAAGCAAACAAGTCTTATGGCTCAGACTTAGAAATAAACTGGTTTTCAGGCTTCTAGGCTTTTCAAAAATGCCTTCACGATTACTCATCCGAGGAACGGCAAGCCAGCCAAATGACTAAACGCTGCCCAAGGAAGAAAACTTCTGTCTCCTTGAAGTCTGCAGCAGGAAGCCCGTCACTCTAGGGAAGGCACGAAGAGCAAAAGTAAATATTGCACATTGACGCAGTCGATGCATGTCTTGGCGCTGCCAGGAAATTTCCCAGGACATCTACTTGTCCAACCTACAAAGCCCATTGTTTAAGGCAGACACTGCGAAAGCAGGAGCAGCAGCAAGGCAACGCAGAAGGTCCTGCTGGTGCCTACAGAGCCTGGTAGTTATCACAGCAGCACCCAAATGCCTTTGTTTTACAGCAGAACAGTCCTCGGTGGAAGGAGCACTCCTGCGTGGCCATACCTGCTCAGGATCATCAGGGCCTGCCCATCATCCTTGCTGTTACACAGGTCCACGGCGTTGGCTTCCAGTATGGCCAAGCCCAGCTGGAAAATGGCTTTGATCCCGTCATAGAAGAAGCAGTCCACAACATTCACAGCACTTTCCAGGGGCATGATGCTAAGGAAAAGGGTAAGGAACCAGGAAAGAGAGATGGAAGCTAAGGTTGTCAGATCCTTCATATGTTCAGCCAGCTCTGGAAGTTGCTCTTTTATAAGCTCTTCGAACACCGACTGGTCTACCTGAGCACCTGCAGGTCATAAAGAATCAGTATTAGCCAGGACTGACACAGGAAAAAATATTCTTTAAAGCTAACGATCATTGTCAACTATCAACTGCAAGACCTTCTTAAAATTTAAACTGACGAGATGCGCACACATCCACAGTGAAAAATCCCATTATCGTCCTGCTGTGATCTCAGCCCCAGCCCTCATGTCCATAGCCCTCACTGTACAACTTTCTGCAAAAAGATTGCGTTGATTCTGCTAAGGGCCTTTAGGGTGCAATGAAACAGTAATAGCAGCAGCTGTTGTTTTTGGCTAAAAGAGCACATAATAATTAAGTGCTAGCGAAAGCAATCTTAAAGCATTTTACTGTTCAGCTTGGGATCTATGCAATGAAAATAAGACAGTACACATTCCTCTCCAGTGTATGTACTCCAGAAAGTGGGCAGTAGAGCTTTCATTCTAAGTCAGAAAATATAAGATGGAAATCCAGATATGGCTACACACGCTTAGCAGGAAGAAAAATATTTACACATGAATATATGAGCAAACACAAATATATACTTACATGCATACATATATTTTAAGAACAAAAGATTTCTGCAGTGCCCAGATACAAGCTTTCCTAACTGTCCCAACCAGTCTTTCCAAAAGCAGCAGATTTTGGGCTCTGTTTCAGCTATTAGCTCAGTCCTGCTTTGTCAGCAGCTATTGTAGAGTCAATATAGTTTCATGTCGTTGAAATGGCCTGTATCTACAAACCAGATCTGCCACATCAGAAGCTTTAACCATTGATGGTGGAAGTTAAAATTGCTCCTGAATACAAAATGCAGTTAGCTTTCCAATTGTTTATCTTTCCTTTCAAGTTATTTCATGTAGTCATTCTTTCTCATAGTCCCTATTAACGCTAATATTAGGAGACAACTTTAATTGCTATGAAATCCCTGAGACATACATCCCCTCAGCACTCAAAACTTCTGGTGTCCAAAATCAGATTATAACCTGGACAATTTGTGGCAGAGAGCCAGCATCTCTTGGCTTTGCATCCAAATCATAAAATAACAGATATGACGTTTCTCTGTCTTTAGAACTGTTCACATCAAGCCACAAAAAGCTTCTGCTGGTGGCTGAACAAACATTACAGCACCACAAATCAAAAATAAGTGCCCAGGGACATGCAAAGAGCTTTTGAGAAACACATCAAGCATGGTGCTTTGCTTTGAAGAGATAGCCTTCTCACATCAGATGGTCATAAATAAGAAGGGTAAAGAAAACAGAGGAGAAAACAGGCTGGGGTTTACTCAGCAGAGGGCAGGGTTTTGTTTGGTTTTTAACAAGCTAAATATAACAGTCATAGTTAACACAGACCAATAAAAGAGTCGGTTTTAGGGGTATTTGAAAGAAGCCAGACACAGATAGGGAGACACGTATAAAAAGATCATTCCAGGCTCAGAGGCAGCATGTGAGAGATTGGTAAAAGCAGAGGTTTAAAAGAAAGGTGCGATGCTGCCCAGATCTTTTGCAGAAGATCGTATTATAATTAAATGTTGACACTGTGGACAAAAGTCAAGCATGTGTATTCAAAGTGAATTTATGCCCACCTTTTCACTCGCGTCCCAGAAACCATGATATCTGAGCAACTGAACCTCTAACATATTCTAGCATGAAACCATAGCAAGGTAGGAAAATGCCAGGGTATCCATTTACAAAATGATCACCAAAAATGCAAACTAAATGACATCTCTGAGACTGAAAAGGCAAATCAGAGAAATGACGTGAGGTTTTCACTGTTTCAAGAATTATGATAGTGAAATGATGACAGTCTAACAGATAAAGTGGGGTGAGATGGCCTGCTGGTTTATGGAGATGATGGAAAAGTCATGGTAACACAAGAATAACATATGTGTGACCCTTGTCACCAACCTTGACCCAAGTACCACTTGCTTCTATCTTGCAGCTATCTGCTTATAATTTCCTCTATGCATTGCAGAAGGGAAAAGGATGGAGGGAGTTCCTGAAGGAGGAGCGACCAAGTGCCAGCCCTGCCTGCAGGCTTTTTCCATTTGCAAGTGAAATGATGCAAATGCTTGTTAAAAGACAGAGTGGTCATAGCTGGCACGGCCGAAAGAGGGAGATGGTTAAATGATCAAAGTAAAAAGGTTGAGTAGGACTGAATTGCCTAAGTTTTGAAAGCAAAATTTTAAAAATATTTAAAATATTTTAAAATATTTTAAAGATATTCTGAATGCCACAAAGAAAAGACCCAAGAGAAGATGGAGCTAAGAAGGCCTGGTCGTTAATTCAGTAGCTGTTTGGACTGCAGAGATTACTGGCTGACACTGAAGAGGAAAAGCACAGTGACGGGTACCAAGGTCAGAGATCACCAAAGTTACAGAGAGATCAAAATCTGGACAACAGTGTTGGCAGTGCAGACAAAGAGGAAAAGTGGGGTGTTGGAAGTGTTATGCAGGAAGAAACAATACAAAGTTTAGACAAGAGCTAGTTGCAAATCAAAAAAAAAGAAGGTCAACTGGAATGTGAAGCCAAGAACGCTAATTCAAGCAACAGGAACCAGAAGGAGGGGCAGGGTGGACAAGATCAGTAGCACCGATTTGGCCATGCTAAAGTCTAGGGTATATCAGAGCTGCAGAAGTAACTGCTCAGTGAAGCAACCATGCTGCAAAACTACACTACTGCTGTTTGACTAGGGGGAGCAGGGGAACTTCTGAGCTGAAGCCCCTGGCTCTTTGCACTGCAGTGAGCCTTGGCAGTATCTTTTTTAGAGTCATGGTACTACCTGCTCTTTCTTTTAGGTACAGAGGACAGGAAAACGGAGAGACAGGACAAACAAGACTATAAGCACTCAAACAATGTAAGCTGTAGCCATGGCGAGTGATGGGGAAGACAGAAACCCCAAATTAGGTACAACTTAGGGCAGTGATATGGCCATCATGTGGGACCATTCAAGTTTATTTGGGTGTGAAGAATGCAACTTACGGGCAATAACCCAGCAAGCACCAAAGTCACCAGTAACCAAAGCAGGCCCTAGGCTGATGATATCTAGAAACGCACAAGGACAGATAAAGCTGTGTTTCTTTTTTAATCAAGGAAGGAGACAGACGAACGTGGAAGTCATTGAAATGGCAGTTTAAAGTCACATTTGGAGACAAGAACCAAAGTTCTGACAAGCGGGACAGTTACAGTGCCCAATCCACTAGTTGAAAATACCAATGGCATTCAAAGCACCACATCCAGCTAACTTTGGAGTAACTCTGCTTTAACTTACCTTACCTGCCAGTTCAGTGACAAGACAGTAACTGCAGCAGTTACTGTGCTTTCCTGAGTGTCAGGAAAGACACCCCATCCTCCAAGCAAAAGATAAGAAAATTTCTCAGACACCTCCTCCTGCTCCCCAAGCAGCACACAAGTGCCTGCATCATTTCTAGCTCCCAGAACTACTACTGCCAGGGATTTCCTCCTATCCATCCTCACAAGTGACCCTGATCTCTCTCTTTGCTACAGTGATGGTGTAATAGCAGACACTGTAACTAAAGAGTAAGGCTAGCATTAAAGAGGGAAAACCTCTCAAGCGTTTCTGTAAGAGGAGAAACTAAAGTGACTGCAAAGAACAATTTTTTTTTTCTTGTATGCATACCCACAATTACTGCATCAAGCTGCTCAGCCCCTCCTTCCTGTTGGTTAGGCAGGTGTTTGCACAACAGTCTTAAAAATAGTTGCATTGCAAAGAACATAGCACATGCAGTGCAAGGCACGCACTGCAGAGGGACTGAGCTTATTTCTCAGTGCTGCATTTCACATTCAGAGGGGTTTGTACCCGCCCTCGTTACCAAGGGCCAGTTTAGATGCAAGCCTGTATTACTCCAGCAGCCAGGCAATGCAGAAACCTCAGATCAGAAATAGCTACCCTAGCAGATCTTTCCTAGGTCCATCTAAAACAGCTCAAGTCTCTAACACTGCAAAATCCTAACCAAGACACGCAAGCTCCTCTATTTTTACCTAAAGACGAAAGTGCAACCTCCTTCTGACCAACAGGGGGAAAAAAAATTGCAAAAGCTGAGCATATATTTATAGTTCTTGCAGTTCAAACCCTTCAAAACAAAAACAAGCCCAGATGGAACCTCCACAGCCACTGCTGCTCTCCCTGCACACCACACAAGTCGATGGACCACCTCACCCATGAAGTCTGGATCTCAGAAGACCTTGAGCATTTTACTTCACCCCAGTGCCCCTGGCTGCCCCTTCCCAGTTAGCAAGAAGAGAGGCACAAGCTCACCTATCACTCGCTGGTTGAAGTAATCCGGCAGCATTCGCTCACACACAGCAACCAGCAGCCAAAAGGCTTCTTCCTCTTTGGCATACAGCAGCAACACGGAGGTCAAAATATTCATAGACTTACAAGGGCAAAGAAGAAAACGGGATTTGTTAGTGCCAGCAAATCCTACTGACAAAACCTAAATTGTGGCTATTTTTAAAGAAAGAAAAGTAGCCTAACATGAAGTAAAGAACTTAAAAAAAAAAACAAACAAAAAAACAAAAGGAAAAGAAAGGTAATAGACAGTGAATACATAATTCCAACCCAAAGGCATAACAACTTTTTCAAGCTTATGTAGAGCAATAGCAAACAACAGAGAAAGGCACAGTACTGGATTTGCCCAGGTACAAAGTAGGTAACTGATAGCACAAGATGCTCTGAGTCTGCTTTCCCTCCCTCCCTGTATTTGTATTTCGAAAGAAGGTAACGCATCTGGAACCGGTCTGATATTAATCAGAATTCAGGGAGCTGCACAGAAGGTAAAGTTATTATTTTAGCTGGCCGGCTGGGTAAAGTACTGCATAATTTGTCATCAATTTTGGCAGAAAGGAGCAGAACTTTAGTCCACTAAACCTCTGCCCCAGTGTTCTACGTGAATCTCATCTGTGCAGGCCAATTTACTTTGCACTGTCTCCAAGTATTGGGTAAGAAATGCACTTTCGAACCAACAGAAGTACCAAGAAACATATTTTTTCCCCTCCCTTAAATGCAGTTTGCAAAATGCTGAGGGAATACTTTTGTTAAGCCAGAGTACCAGCCTACGCACTTGTTTTCTGGAGTAAATGACATTTAATAGCTAAAATTATGTATTTTTCACAACTGAAAAGACGTTATTTATCAAAACCGCCATTAAAAATACTCCCAAGAGAATGATAAAACTGAGAGAGCAGAAAGGGGGGGGGGGAAGCAGCAGGCATTACCCTGATGGGAGTTTTTCACCTGGCAGTATCCGATTTTAGGGTTCCGGTGGGCGTACGCCGTGAGGACCCTTCTGAGGGCAGCTATCCCCGTCTCGCTCTGGAAGGCGGGGTGCTCGGGCAGCGAGCGGTGGAGGTCACGCTCGATCTCCTCCGTCGCCATACAGCACTTGCCCATGGACGCCTCCACCAGATGTCCGTAGTAACCGGGATGCGAGTCAAGATCTGTCACGGCATCTGACGGGAGCAGGGAGAGAGGAAGAGGAAGACGCAAGCAGATTAAGACGACGCTACGCTTAGTGTTGTGGGTATTGCTGCTCGAAAGGGTGTAAGCAAGATGGTTTTCCCCAAGGTCTGTGAATTTAGCAAAATCTCTAGATGTCAAAGAAATAAAATCCTAGCAGAATGCGCGTCTTGAAAACAAAATAATTATCAGCCAAGCTTTTACGATGCAACATCATTCAAAATACCTTAATATTGACATTGAGCAGAAAACCTCCCCAGAAGAAAGTATTAGTGGGAGAAATGTACTCAGTTCTGTTCACACCCTCCAAGGAGGAAAACCCCCACATGAAGGAATACTTTTTACTAATGTTTGAACATGTCATATACTGGATAAAGGACTAAACTTGAGATCATATTGTAAACACATTCTAGCTCTGCCAGATCTGTGGATGAAACAAGTTGTTTTTTCCATCTCCAGTTTCTGTTACCCCTGCCAACATTCAACAAGAAGCAGGAGTAGGGCTGCTGACTTTAAGGTATCATTATTTTGCAATAATTTGATTTGTCTAGGGTTAAATCAATATTTATGCTACAATCTAGTTGCTGCTGGAAGACGAACATTATTTTCTGAAAACATGATGTTAAATTTTAAATTACACAGATGAAGCAGATGTTACTTCAATTCTTCTGCACATCATGTCATATTGTCCAGAGATAAAATTTTTACAGATCTACGTAGGTACTTCCTTGCACTTATTAGTTCAGTAGCTGATCATCTCTCTTCTGTAAGCACTATCATGTAAATGACATTTAATAGCCCTTGGGAGATTTCTCGCCTAAACATATTGCCATGTTCAGAATCAGATGATGCCTACAGCTAACTTTTCTAAGGGTGCTCACCTGAGAAAAGCAGCCAGAGTTTGCCTCTTAAGGATTCAGGGATTCCCATTGCAACAAGTTTTCTGATCTTCTCTGTGCGAAACATGCACACGGTTCTGCCATATTCTACAAAATGGTCATCCCACAGACTCTCTTTGATTTGCTCTCTAGACTGGGAACAAGAAGGTATCTTTGAAAAGAACAAATTGTGTGAATGTGAGAACTGGTAAACAGAAACATTTTACACATTAGAAATTCCACACAGTATTTCCATTACCAATGGATATAGGAATTCTGCACTCAGGACTACAACTTCCCCATTTTGTATATGGAATTCACCACACAGGGGCAAGCAGAACTGATCAGACAGGGAGAAAAATATAAATATTCACCAGAAAGAAACTGGGAGGAGGGAGAAGAAAAAAATCCAAATAAATAGAAAAGCTGTTATCCCGTATGTAACTTCTCCAGCCAATACAGAGTTCATTTTACTAAAAAGGAGTATCTGTTTTTTTTGATTTTTTTTAAAGAGAAGAAACCAAATCCTACAATTTCCCCCAAATATTACATACCTTTCCAAAATCAAGGCCTGCCATTCCTGCCTGATGAAAGTCCGACCTTAGTGCTTCTGCACTGAGCAGATAACTGCTCTCCTTTCCGCATTCACTCCTCTCCTTGCTTTGCGAAACTTCTGTTCCCGGACACGCAGACTCACCGTCCCTGAGCACACATGTGGATCCGAAGTCAGGAGTGTTCTGCAATGCAGAATCAAAGCGGTAACAACTGAGAAGAGGTTGGGCTCCTCACTCCAAGAAAGACACTGAGGTGCTGGAGCAGGTCCAGAGAAGGGCAATGAAGCTGGTGAGGGGTCTGGAGAACAAGTCTTATGAGGAGCGGTTGAGGGAGCTGGGGTTGTTCAG
>KZ505871.1:350019-368321 GCA_002844005.1 Limosa lapponica baueri | reverse complement strand
ATACTTTAAACATGATTATTCATATTGGCTTTGCTTGATCAGACACATCCTACTACCTGAAGTTCACCATCTCTTTAGAAGCTCAAAGCAGGCACCAGAAAGTATCCCAGCTGCCTTTTTTTCTTTTTCTAAAAGACTCTGAGGCCCACTTCTGGAGAGTGGACCAAGGGGAAAAAAGAAAGGGGACTGATGATTAAAACAAGATTTAGAAAATGATCAACTGCATCAAATTCTGGAGGACGGAGGAGGAAATTTACTTTCGCGCTCCTGCGGACAGGGGAAAACAGTTGTTTTGTTCCTTCTGATTAAGTATATAACACTGTTCTCTTATTGTTGTCTATTTCTGTTAACAGTGGAAGATAAGTTGCTACAGTTAGGATATTTCAATGTTACTCTGTTATTAGTTGAGGATGAAAGGAAAGCTTTAATTAAAAGATCATAACAGCCTTGTATCCACAGCAGATCAGGCAGGTGTCTGCTGACAGCTTCCTTCTCCTCTTCTACTCCCACCACCTTCCCATGCATCCTCTGTTCCATTTAAATAAGCTTCTGATTTCATGGAAATGTTGCAGCTCATCATTGCCTCCAGAACATCCCCTTTTTCTCTCTGCCCTACAGGTTTGCACAGTATCCACAGGTTTGCTTGAGTCTATCTACGGAGGAAGAACTACAACACTTCTAAGTGTTGATCCCATGCAAGGATGCTAGAAGGGTCAAAGCTGAAGACTCCATCAACATCAAGCTGGACTTACGCATTTGTGGAGGTTGGAGGGGAGCACTGTCCGACTCTTGGACCAAGCAGACTCTGGTTTTGCAGTGCTCTGTCCTGCTGCATTCCCTGTCCATACTTCGCTTTGGGGATCATGTTGGGTCACCCACACATATTCGTAGGAACTCATGCACTAAAGGGTCCCAACACAAGCTTTACAACAATCCTGTAAGCCCAATACACACAAGCAGCATCCTGCTCCTTTTCATCAAACGATAGTTTTCAGGTAAGTCAAGTGACAGTGGATGCTTACAGCAGAAAAAAGCAGATAGGGACCCAAAATGAAACAAACAAACAACTCTACCTCTCTAAGTGGGATGATAACATTGCAGCAGCCATTTTCTTTGCTGGCAAAACAGATATAACTGTCTGAAGTATACATCCTTCCCGCTGTGTGACAGCGACTAAACGGCGTCCAGAGAGAACAGTCTACAACTTCATGCAGCTTCTCCTTCCTGGGCAATCTGAAGAAGGCCCGAAAGAATTCATTCTGCGCTCTGGCTTCAAGATCCCTTAAGAGAAAGCAGTAAGAGCGAATCACAAGACCCCGAAAGCCAGGACATCAAGCGCAAAGTTCGTTTTCTTGTTAGCACCACCAAGAGCGAGGGATACAGAGTAAAAGCACCGTGCACGGCAATCTTCACTGCCTACATGAATAGATTGATAGAAGACCGACTTTGAAATACAAACAAGAATCATCATCATCAACACATGCTTGTCTAACAATAGGATCAAAAGCAACTACTGTAGTACTAGGAAAGGAAAGAACGCTAATTTAAATCAGCCAGTTTGTTGTTGGGGTTCTTTTAATTATTATTTAAGCATGCATTTTCTATGGCTGCTGTACCACCTTCCAGCCTCAAAGAGTTACAGATTTCAATGCCCAGGAGATAACTAAATCTTTCATCTGATGAACATACGTTGAGCAACGGAGATTAGCTTTGTGTTCCTCGTTTCTCTTCCCAGTAGCATTACCAACATCACCCCAGGGATTTCCATCTGCACCCACAGGTAATGCATTTGCTCCATGAGTACTTCCAAAGTGGTCAGTAACAGGAGAGTAAACAATGGTGGCATTTACATCATCGCATCCTTGACACACAGAGGTATTAGCCTCCGAGAGCCCTCAGGACAGTTGCAAAACGCAAAAGAGTTTCAGGTCACTTAAGACTCAGTTGGGAATAAAAGCACCGGCTACATTCAGTTCGGACTTGGCTTCCTTCCAGCCACCCATCCACATTTATGTGGAGAGAAAAAGTTTAAATAAATGAAGCTTTCATTACTGAACTATGGTTATATAGATTTGGCTTTGGGGATTTTTTTTTCTCCTCCTTTTTTAATGAAGAAGTCTGCGGTAATTTACAGAGCGATGCAATTACATTATGAACAGGCCACGGCTATTAGCTCACCACCAGCAGCCCCAGAAACATTAGGGCCTGAATTCTATCATTTTCTTTACAACAAGTAAATTTTTCCAAACATGATTCACCTTAGGGGAAAAAAAAAAAAGAAAAAAAAAGCTTGACTTTGTTCCATTGAAAGAATCTGAAGCGTGGGCTGAAGCATAACAGGGAGTGGTACCCTGGTGCTGTAAATCCCCTCTCCGCTCCTTCCTTCACCCTCCTCTTCTGCAGATACCTTCCCCCTACCCCAGCCCTGCTGTTTACAAATAAGTTGAGACAGATGAAGCCTCTGCTTCAGTAAGTAAATCAATTGCTTGTTTGTTTGCTTGTTTGATTTCAGCTTAATCCATAGAGAAAACTAAATCCATGTGAAACAGGGAGGAAGACAACCCAGAACAAACTGAGACCTGAGAAGGGAGGATCTGTATCTGCCACCAACAGAAAAGACAGAATGCGCTCGACCAGCGTTCGGCTGCTGCTTCCTTCACAAACATTATCTTCCTTAATAACATTTTCCAAGGAAAACAGACAAATAGTCTCCTGTTTTTCACAAAGAACAAAGAGAAACCCTCTTTGTGAAGGAGGACAAAAAGGTTGCTCCCGAGTTAAAGTTCCACAGCGAGAGCAACTCTGATAAGTGCCCGCAGCGATCTGCTATTGTGACAAAGCTGGATCAGGATATGCCTCTTAGTTAACTCACCACTAAAATATTTTCCATTTCTGCACAGCACAGATGAATGCTGCTGATAGCATCTGCAGTCAGGTCTGGGTAGAGCTGTGCTCTCCTGCTATTGTGCCGAGAAGGTAAGACCCTCCCTGCATCCACTCGGCTGTTGAAATTTCTATACCTCTATGCGAAAAAAGGCATTACACAGAAGAGTGGAACCTCTGTTGAGGCAGAGGTTGTCTGTTTATTTAAGAGCTGACTGTTGCTAATGCTCCAAAATCTGCAGTTTCTGAGTCTTCAGGATTTTGCTGCACCTCTTGAGGCTGCAGGCTCCAGGTGTGGGGCCTTTCAGACAAGAAGCCACAGGTTTTTAAGCTGAAGAATGACATTTCCCGCATCTGAAACTAAGTAAATGCACCAAGCACTGCGTCCAACCCCCTCACCCCGTACCGGGGGAAGGCTGCCAACCCCAACATCCCTGGAATTGCCTGCTCCCCCCATGACTCATGACACAGGGGTCACGCAGGGCCACCGCAGGGACCACACCGCAGCCAAGGCTGCCCCAGACACAAGTGCTGAAACAGGGGCCAGGCTGCTGGTGGGAGGGATCCCGGAAAGAAAAATGGTAGCACGAGGATGAAATGCTGTCAGCACTTACCTCTGTGGGCTCAAATAAGAAGTGCTATGAGAAAATGGCACATGGTGAAAAGATTTCCTGTTAGGCTGGCAAATTCTAGGGCTTAAAGCAATTGCTTCCCTTCATAAATACAGCCAAACAAAATTAGAGCTGGTTAAAAAAACCCAAGCCCTGTAACTCAAAAAAACCCACAAACGAAATTAGCTCCTAACACAAGACAGGCAGTTGTTAAAACATGATACAGCAAAGACGCAGCGACTGGGAGCACATCACCAGGTCCCACAGCCTCCATTCTGAGTTTCACAATACCTCCAACGCCAAACAGAAATGCAACCTTTCTATCTGCAGCCCACTCTGTTTGAAACGTTCTCCTCAAACTTAACAACCTCCACGTTGGTTTGGTTTTTAAAGCAAATGAGCCTACTGAGCTGTACCGAGGAAAAAAAAAAAATGAATGCTTTCATTATGTAAAAATAAAGTTTATTGAGTGTTTACACATGCATCAGAAGAATAAAAGGCAAGAAGATGAGATTGTCTTGTTCCCTACTTTCCAGAGAACTCAGCAATTCTTTCCGAGCGCAGTTCCCGACTTGCACATTACGGGATCCTGGACTGCCGCCAGCTCCAGCACTTCAAAGCGAATGGCAAGTCTGAACTGTGATAACTCCTTGTGTGTGACCCCTGCGTTACCTTCCAAGAGTTTTAAATTAAAGGAAATAACACAAAAGACTAACAAAATGCCTAAAAGTATCAGGACACTTAAAATTGTGTCCTCACCGTCAAATGTTTTTCTCTGCTTTAAATCTAACAGAAGTCAACTTGGCAAGATTTTAGCTCTGCTGAGTCACTTGCTGCCTATCTAACATCTAAACAGACTTGCTGACCTCTGGCTCTTAAAGACCAATTACTAGACTCTTCTTGCTATTCAGACTCCAGAAAGTTACAGATTTTGGAAATAACACATTCAATGATATATGTCTTGTTTATTGGAAGAACTGCCAAATTCGCATGGCCAGAAAGGCCTCTCATAAGCAAGCCAGGAGTTATCTGAGAAGAGTCAACATGGACTTGTCTGGACACACGTAAACTGAACATCTCTCCCTTATGTAGCAGGAACACTGGACTTTTAGATGGAGGAGACGCAATGGATGTTTTAGCCAGAATTTATGAAAGTCTTGATATTTCCTCACATGGAACTAATAAAACTGGATCAAAGTGAAGAACTGTTCTACCAAGCCAGTTGAAAAAAAGAGTACCCCAAAAAGTAGCCCTTGAAAGCTCCTTGGTAAATTGAAAGGCTGTATTAAGAGGACCTCCTTGGAGGTCTGTCCTGGACTAGCTTCTGTTCAATGTCTTCATCAGCAATCTGCATGATGGATCGAGAGATTATTGTTAATAAACTTGCACATAACATGAGGCTGGTGGACGCTAATGAGCAGAAGGACAGGATCAGATTCAAGACTGAGATTCATAAACTTAAGGCATGGTGTGGGAAATAAGCACTATAAGTATTTTCAGCTATACATCGTAAGCTGCACAAAAACAGCATGGAGATAACTCCACCGGCAGCCATTCAGCAAAAAGAAAAGACCTAAGGGTGACATGGGATCACAAGCTGAACATGAGCCAACAGCCTCATGCTCACAGGAGGAAGAGGAGCAGCGCGCCAGGCTGCAGAAGTGCACAGCCACCAAGATGCAGCACAGCAGTCCCAGAGCTGCTGCAGAGACGGTCACGCTGCTCCTGCCCTGGTCAGCACCAGCGAGGCGCCGGGGACAATCCTGCATCCCACCACACCATGCCTGCAGCCACATGGGATAAGTGACAAATTAGAGAAGAGCAACCAGGAGGGCTAAAATCAAGACCAGTAAGAAAATATCTGGCTGAACTAGGGCAGTGCAGTTTAAAGAGGAAAAGAGAAAAGAGATGCATACCAACCTCCAAATACACCAGTGGTTGTTCTAAGGAAAGAACATCTGATCTCTTCAATAGTACTGGGTAGGACAACAAGTAATAGACTCAAAAAGCAGCAAGAAAGATTCAAGTTAGACTTCAGAAAGACTTTTCAATGATAGAACAGTGAAGTACTGGTATGGATCCTGATACTTCCATTACTGGAAATCCTTAAAAACAGGTTAGGCAATCATCTGTCACAAGTGACACACAGATAATCCAAACCCTGCCTTTTGCCGGGCAGATGCAATAAAATGAGATTCTTTCTAGTCGCATCCTCCTTGTTGTTCAAGGTTTACAGCATTCTCAGATTCCCTCTCCGAAGGAATTAATGCAGACTGAAGTGGCATTTACGATTCAAGATACTTCAAACAGTTTCCGTTCAGCTTAGATCAGTGTTAAAAACCTTCTTTGCTTTCATATGAAGCAAAGCCATCTTCATTGGCAATTCACAGTTAGACACGAAGAAAAAAAATCGAGGTGGTTAGAGCCTGGAGAAACGTATCATACTTTTGAAACCCTGCTGAGAGTGGCACTAAAGCTTTTAAATCGTGTGTTCTGCTCTGGCCAATTTCCTCGCTACATTTGAGGAATGCAATGGATATTCTTGCATCCTGAAAGAGATGGAAATAAAAAGTACAAGAAACCTATACCAGAGATTTTAGTGACCTTCCTATTAAAAAAGAAAAAAATAGTTACCATATGTTACAGTAAAATCGTATAGCACATAAATATATCTCCAAGAAATGGCATTTGTAGCTATCAAATAGCTCAGTTTTGTCTTTTATGGCAATTAACTTAATTCCCATTAATCCCTTTGTAACCTATTGTTCTGAGCCTTATGCTCTCATTAAGCAGCATGGAAACTTGCATATTAACTTGTTTGACTCCAGCCATGATATAATTGGTGTCAGACTACGGGCCTAATCCAACAGCTTCTCTGAGTCCCATCCCTCCATAGCTCAGCAGAATGACCCCAAGAGCCTTAGGAATGGCAGCAAAGGTCTCTGGTTTTCAGAATGTAGAATATACAGACCATGATGGCACTAAAAATGCATTTTTTAAAAATAAAGATATTTAGATGAGCCTCTTGCAAAAGAAAGCCTAACAAACAAAAGCCATCTACAGCAACTTCATTAATTTGACACAGCTGAAATAGCTCTAATGATGTGTGGATTATTGCTTTCATTTTGATAGACTACTATTTGCTTCCAAATCATGCACAAGAATTAACAAAGACAATTATTAGGGGGAAAATGTCAAGAGGAAAATGGTTGTTCTTGTAGTACTACAATGGCTTCAGGAAAAAAAGCAGCAACAAAAACTTCACACATCAAAAATGTTCACACACACCCCCCCAAACATGTTAGCACTAAAAACCAGTTTATCCACTATTCAAAGTACAGTCTTGCTTAATCACATTACATCAAAGTGGTTGCTGAAGTGTGACAAAGGGCACCAGAAACAGCAACTTATCCAACCACTACCTAATTTGTGCAGCGGAAATGGGATTTGGGCATCTTCCATGTTTCCATGTTTTCCTTTCTGCCATCTCAAGTTACAGCATATCAGCACAGGTTAGAGAACATCTTGCCCAGGAACTCTCCAGTAAATATATTTTTATCTTTCCTTCTCCTCTGCCTGCTCCCCTCCTCCCCCCAACTTTTTTTTTTTTTTTTAAGTTGGAAGGAAAAAAAAAACCTGTTTGAATAAATGTGTGGGAATGTTTCTGTCGCTTGTTTGCTAACAGACATACTACTTTTCAAAAATGCCACAAGGTACTTACAGGTTGATTCCCTGAGAGCCTCCTTATTACAGCATATTACTAAGCTTATGTTTTATTTTGCAACTGTAACTTTAGTTTCTTTGTAGTCTTCCATTCAGTCGTTACCCCTGATTCAAAGACTATTTTGGGAATTGACAAAGATGAGTTAAAAATCAGTAGACGCTGAAAATATCTCCCACCAGTTTTTTGTTACATCTCCTCTGGATGTACTTTCCTTGCTTTGTGCATCTAACTTTTCAGTCCAAAAGCAGGAGGAGGGTGCAATGGTAAACCATGGACTCAAAGTCACATTCTGCATTAGTCAAAGTACATATCCTACATTTCTTGGGCCAAAAGCCTACAATGTTAACAACATCCAGTTACACGTACATTGTAAAAACAATGGGAGCTCTTGTGTTTAAATGAACCCTGGCTACGAAAAAAAAAAAGCCTGCCATGGCTTCATGCCATGCTTCAAAGACACCATGAAGGCTTCAAAGCCTTCATGGCTGCTTACCACTCTATCACCTCAAATTAATTCCTTGACAATATCATGGATGAAATTCTGGTATCAGTCACTTTCCTTATTGTGTGCACCTATGAAATTGCAGAGAAAGTGTGTTTTATTGTTCTAACCTCATTATGAAATTTTGCAGAAGTGTTTAGCTGAGAGGTATAGCCAACACCCCTGCAAAAATGCCCCTCAGGAACAATAAAACGGCTACTGGACACGTCTCTATTTTTTGGAAAAGGACACCACGCATTCTCGTGTTTTAGCCAGGAAGCAACACCTGGGTCATTCCCTTCATACCTCTGGCAGAGGGAGAGGAAGGAAGAGCAGGAAAGGGTATGATTCAGGAGGGGATAAGCGCTCCACTCACACCCCATTCAGAAAAGCAGTGTTTTAAACCAGCACCTTAACCCTGATGCCTCAGGCAAATTCCAGTTTGGGCTATTCCATGCTGCCCACCTAAAATTCCTCTTGAGCAGTTTCCCTTCCCCTTTCCCACAGCAGCAAATAAAACACAAAGTTGTGTGTTGTGCTAGCGGCAGAGAAATAGCTACCGACCTTCCCCCTGAGAGCCCAATGCATTTCTATAGTGGGAGAGGAATGCAGAGATGCATTTCGGGGACGCATGGGGTAGAGCTGACAACAGCAAATTAATCTGTTGCAACCGCCTGTGGGTTTTTTAAGTCCCATAATTGCTTGCTAAGTCGGCTACGGCAATCACGCTAGTGGGAAATTCCATGTTTCAGATATGATCAAAAGCAATAATTCTACAGAATTGACGGCACTAGGAAAGCCCACACATTGCCAAAACTATAAACCAAATAATGTTGCTCTTAAGGGCAGATGAAAAATAGCCCCTGTTGTAATCTACATTTCTACAGGGAACGGTACTTTTAAAATAAATGAACAAAAAACCACAGTGATGTTTAAAAGAAGAACACAAAATGGAAAAAAGTATCTTGCACACAAGTTAAAATAGCTCCTATTTGATCCACCATAGCACATCATAAAATCTCTTTTTTTTGCCCAATCAAGTAAACTTTTGAAATCTTACCCATCTAACAGAGCAAACCATGAAGACCACCACTGAACCTCTGCTCACCCAAGGGAGAACAACTTATTTTTTTACCTCTTGGTAATCTGAGTAGGATCCTGTAGCCCTGGATCCAGTTCAAAAATCTCATTGTCCAGTAGCCTTCGGAGCGTCACATCTGCCAGTTGCTCCATGATCCTGAAAGCCTCGGCGATATTGAGGAACGTGGAGAAGTCACGCTCTTTATTTGGAGTGGTGACGCGGACCGTGTCGGTCATGAAGACATTGGAGGTTCTTTCCAGCTTCTGGACCTCAACCCAAGGAATGATAAGTTTCACTGCCATCGGAGAAAAAAAGCAAAAGTGGGTTGGAAACTCTGCTTACGTTTTTCAGATTTGGGAAATAAGCACATTCAGAATGACATGCAAACAACCAAAGAGGGAAAGAGATCCATTTCTACAGACCAAGACCAAGGAAAAGCTGAAATACATGTTACTACTCTACATTCATTCTCCTCCACTCCAAAAGACTGGTTTTTTCAGAATCTTTTCCTCAAAATTTTACCTGCTTTCGTAAGAAGCACTGGACTGGAGAGTTCTACCTTTGCAGAACACCTGCCATAAGCTATGTTCCTCACTCCTTTACAAGGCATTTCTGCAGCCTGCTTCACTGCTACCAGAAGAAACAGTTCATTTCAAGAATAAGAAGAATATAGGGAAAGGTTTTGTAGTCTCCCAGAAATAAAAGTGTAGGCAGGTGGAAACCCAATTACATGCCCAGTACTTTAACTTTTAAAATACAGCTAGCTCCCATACAAAAGGAAGCTTATGCACATGGACATTTTTATGAAGTTTGAGGGTTACTATAAACAGGGCGTTCTGAAAAAAAAGCTGCCTAGGCACTGGGATCTTCCCATCTTGGTTACTTTTTACTTAAAAGGTGCACAGGCAAACCTTGCCCTAAACATGAACTGTAGTCAGACTTGTTTATAGAAAAGAAAAAGCATAGGAAGCTGTTCTCTATACTTAAACACTGCTGAATCACAGAAATACAAATGGAAACACAATCAGGTTATTTTAGATAACCACTACAGGATGTTACTTGCCTCTCTCATATGAATCTCTGGGTAGAAATTAGGCTGGAAAGGACTTTAAGATAGATTAATTTTTGACTTAACAACTTTTGGAAGCTTCCCACGATTCTCTGTGCCAGTAACATCAAGACTACACCCTCTAACATCCCTAGCTGGTCTCCTGATGCCAATAAAGCAATAAAGAAGCAGTAATAACAAACATTGTCATATATATGTGACACTTATCCATGATCATTAATTACCTAAGGAGCTACCCTCAGCAAATTCTCTGTACTACATGAGCCGCAGCTGTCAAGATTACTGCAAGATTACATTTTTTCTTACTTAAATAAAGCACAGCTGCGTCAACACGCACAAAGTGTTGCGAATAGTCATAAAATCATCTGTACGGGCACAGCCAAGGGAAGAAAGATTAAATAGCGCCATAGCAATAGCACTATTGTTCACACAGGCCGGAATCACATAGGCTCTACAGTGCTGGTTACAGAAACAGCACAGCAGACATAAGGGGCCCAAACCACTGATGAAAGGTACAAAGTCTTCAAAGTTTTAGAAAAACACAAGTTTAATTAAAAATTGTGAAGAAACCCTGGCATGCCCTTTCAAGAAATCCAATGTTCTAAGCCTCTGAAATTCTGTAAATAGTTCGAGGCTTAGATAAAAGGGGACTTGTCCTGGAAAAAATGTTCCATGGAGTTTACGCTCGCTTAAGCCCTAAATTAATTTTATGAGAAGCTGAAAACAGGTTCCAGTACTGCATTCCAGGTCATTTCAACATAAAATAAAACAAGGGGAAGGGAACAGTCTTGCCAGAAGTAGAAGACTTAACACTTTGCCTATAGAGAGATTTCAGTCTACAATTTGGGGGGATTTTTATAGAGTTCAAACACATATAAGAACTATTTTGATTGAAACTCATATACTGAGCTTTCTCCCTGTACTGTTTTGAAAGAATGTAATAAATGTGATTTCTTAGGAATATTTTCTAGACCAGATTTAAGCAGATTTTGAAAAAAGACAATGAATGACTTGTTCTGCATACAGTCATCATCAGCTTGTCCAACAATAACAACCATAACTATAGTAAATCTGGATTATTCAATGTAATACAAGTATTTCATAAATGTGACAAAATACTAGCTTTGGAACAGAAGCAATCTGCTTTATCAGAATTGGGGTGGTAGGAAGCACTTCAACATATAATACTTCCCACTGAGCTAGAGAAGTTTAATTTAACCAAAAGAAAATTCAGGTTTTTATTTCACATTTCCATGCAAATACATGAGAAGACAAAGGCAATACAACTGACTGCAACAGCGAATGAACAGTGTATTTTCCACAGTCAAAACGCAAAGTTGCCAACATCTAGTTGTTTTGGGGGGTTTCTGCATTTTCATAATGAATTACTATTAAAAGAGATTAGAAGCAATTTCTTCTTAAATAATACAGCATGATGTTGTACTTCCAGTATCATTTAACGATCTGTGGTACTGCATAAACAAAAATTTTGGAACAACATGAAGGATTTTTCTCTCTCCCTCCTCCTTCCCCCATTATCTATCATTAATAAGTATCATTTTTGCTTTGTGTGCTTTGGCAGACTGGATATCTCAGATTTAATGAGAGAAAGCCTGCAATGATAGCAAGAAGAAATAATTGACAAGGATATTATTTGATACTAAACAGAAAACAAGGAGATTAAACAAGAACTCAGAGACCTAGTATGTATCAAGGCTCCATTCCAGTCTTCCCAGCGAAACTCAATTTTTATTTTTATAATGAATAACAAACTCAGCAGCATTTTAAATCTAACTCTGCCACCTTTTGTAGATATGACAGAATAATTGGCCTGAAATAATGTAAGGGGAAAAAGGTCTTAGCTAACTCTAAGCATGTCTTTGTATGTTTTAAGTCTTAGAAATTACCAATTAGTATCTTTCTTATCTTTACATTAATGTACTTAATTTTTAAATCTACAGTTTTATTTGACTAGCCATACCAATATTAAATCCAGACAGTAAATAGTGAAGTGTTCCTAATTGTTATAACTGACAATTCTTGCTACATTTGTAGCAGTACAGGTTTATATTACTGTCCTTGCTGAAATTCCAGCAGGATAAATAGGACTTAAAATATTATCAGTTCATGCACAACCTTACTAAACAGAAAAATGCTACAAAGTTTAAATAGCTAAATTCTTTTTTTTACCGTTTAATGTCTATTACATTTATTTTTACCTTCTAGTATCTATTCTGAGAGGCTTTTCATCATCACACGACCCTTCCTCTGTAGAGGAAGACCATGACCAAAGTCTTACAACTCACTGAACCGCCTGAAGGTCTAAGAACCCCGGGACACCCTTCTTGTGACCTTCCTGCGCTGCTATTCAGAAAGACAAAGAAATCCCTAAATTGCTGCTGCTTTCCCTTTAAAACTCTGAATTTTCACCTGGTTCTCCAGGGCACAGCCCTGTTACATCTCCTGGCCCATTTTCAGGCAGGCAGCTGGACTCCAGCACCCCTGGCCCCACCAGCCCTTGCCCGGCACTGTGCATCCCTGCCTGTGGGAGGGACCATCCCTACTCACCCTTTTTAGCACTAAAAGTCTCTATTTCAGAATCCGTGGGAGGTCTGCTACGTTTTAAGGCTGTATCAGCATGGCAAGAAAAAGAGCTAGAGTGCAGCTGTGTCTGCGTGCTCTTAGAGTCTCATTTTTATTACTGGATTAATACTAAGATATAAACATAAAGGCTGAAGTGAAAACTAAATTAAATAGGATCTTTCAGCTGAACAACAAAAAGCTCAGAAACTAAGCTTCAGAGGTGAACTAGGCTTTTCATAAAAATTCTAGCTATTCTTGCTTTTAAAAATAGTTATATTTATATCTCTCCCCGGCATTAGATTTCTTACGCATTTACACTTACATTCTTTGCCCAGGAAGAAGGAATAGAAACAGAGATGATTGATGCTCAAATAAAGCCAGCCTTGCCGAGGAACTTTTCCTTTCCAACAGCAACAGGAATAATAGGTGATCAACTTCTCAGCTTCAGGAAAATTAAATCTGGATTCAAATTTCACCAGGGCTTCTCGGAACTTCTCCGGGTCTTCCTCCTGCTCAGCGAGCTTGCTGCTCGTTTCCTCTGCAATCAGTGCCTGAGTCCATAACGAGATAATATATCAGGATACAGCTTCAGCACTCACACTCAAGCAAGTTGATACAAGCTACCCATTCAAATTTTAATAATGCAACCCTTTCTTACACAAGAAATTCAATTTCACTTGCAATTTTCACAAATGGAGACATTTCTGTGGTGTTTGCATCTCTCATACATTTTGAATGCTTCCAAATCAAGACTTTTGGGGCCTTTTTTATTGTAATTTTTTCAATGAGTCTTGCAGAACCATATATTTACAGTTTCACTATGGCTTATGATTGCTGTTATTTGCTGTATACAGAGAAAAGGTAGAGTAACAATTGTATGTACTGACCAGAACTATCTTGCTATGAAGAAGCAATGCAGTGAGATTGGAACCGTTAAAAACATGGTTCCAAGAACATCTACGTAAATATAATTAAGCATTGAGAATTTTGATAGTGGCATTACAACAAAGGAGGTAAGTATACATTGCACCATTCAGACAAATAATCTGTATGTTACAGCACCTGGGACAATTTGCAATTACCAAGCAGTTCTAATATGCCAAAAGTCTACAGCAGAGGTAAGGGTCCAAAACCTGGACTTAACAGTAACTAATGAAACCTGAAGAATTTTAAATATGTGCTGTGCTAGGTAACAGGCTGCCACAGTGTTATCAAGAGAGATTAATTGTATTTGAGCCTTTCACTGCACTTAGACAAAGTTGTTTTTGTAAGAAAGCAGGATAAAAACTAAGATTTACACAATGATGTTTTGCCTCTCCATTCCCTTCTTCCCCAACTTCAGAGCCCATCAAGGGGACAGCAGTGGGGTTGAAATTCGCCAAAAACGTTATGTTCCCACAACTTTTCCAGACCAAAAAAGTGGGTGTAGGGGGGAAGAGAACCTCACTAAAACTCTTAGCAAGAGAAAGCCTGCCGCAGGACCTGAGGTACAGTAGTCACCAGCAGACCCGCACCCCCACCCGCCACTACCAAGCTCCTCTTGGAGCACGCATTTCACTAGAAGCAGAGCTCAGGACACCAGGCTTTCTACGTTTTATTGCACGTGCTGTTACTATTTTAAATCTGGTCTTCTGTCACCAAATTCCCCTATTTTTAAAACTCTATAGCCTTCCAAAAGGATGCTCATTTCTGCAACCCTGCTGCCAGCCAGCAGCTTCACTGCAGCGCCTGACCACGACTCCCACATCCTGCAAAGCCACCAGCAATTTCTGTGCTGGACCCTTATGACATGGGTCACGTTGCACAAGGGCTTGTCCCCTGTCCCTCAGCTGCAGGGACTACATCATCATCCTCACGGGTGTGCTGTCAGCAGATTCAGGCACTGTGGCTACCACCTGCTGACACCTCTGAGCCCCATCAAAAGGGACAGGAGCATGGAAATGAGCAGAAACGGGCACGAGAAACCGATGGGATAAAGCTCGGAAAAAAACAGAGGAAAGGAGGAGAAACGTAGTAAGGAGGAAAAGCTGAGCTATGGGAAGGGAAGGTATTTAACACAATGTTTTGGAGAGGCAGAGGAACTGAAAGCAAATGCTAAAGAAAGCTGAGCTGCACACCACAGGGAAGAGAAGAACAGTGAAGCTGGAAAGGGACGGGTGGGATAAAGATTAAATTAGATACTTCAGTTCTGAGATATTTCCAAGGAAATTTGAGTGGAGACGCACAGGTGCCAGCCACATCAGGTGCAAGTGCCACACAGAAAACCGATAATAATGTTTCAATTGACAAAAGCAAATACGAATGACAACTACTTCATGACATTACCTCTAATAAGCCACATGTGATTGGGCAGGGAAGGGTGAAAGTAACACATTTTCCTTACCTTCACTTTCCCTTTGACAAAACTAACAATATCTTCTTTATTGTCAAAGACAGACAAAGTGTGAAGTAAGTTTTGTTCCAGCCATTCCCAGTGCTGGTTTATCTCCTCTGCAGTGGCACCTAAAAAAGCAAAAAGTAGTTTATTCAAACCCATCCAACAAAATAAAATTGAAAGGAAGAAAAAAGTAATAAAATGCACTATTTCATAAATTCATTCTGAGAAACTGAACTTTCAACCTCAAAATTCTCAGTAGCAAACAGGTCAAAAAGGTCTCATTCGTAGCAGTACAGTTAGAGAAAAACAAAAACCTCATTGTTTTAGAGAATCGGTTTTAGTGCTTTTAGTTTTATCTTCTCAAACACTCTCAGCCAGAAAATGCTGCATTAAAAGTCAAAGCAGAAAAACCAGCAAAACTTCATCCTGAGCTGCTAGACTGCAGCTTATTTTGACATGACACTCCTTAAGCGGCCACTGGAAACCTTTGATTTACGTCCTGTTCCCAAAAGTCCCTGATCTTCCTTTCTCCCTCCTTTGGTACGCACATGCATACGCACACACACACACCCCCCCCACAGGCACACACTTTGAGAGGAATTTACATGGTCATAATTGGCATCCTATTTGAAAAGTTCTCTACAATAAATACCTAAAAATAAAGGAGTTTGGTTCAGCAACACCTCAAAGGTCTACAAGAGCATATTTCTGCAGTTTGGGGAAGAAATACAGTGAACAGAAAATAAAGACTTTCAAATCTTTAAGGTTTTCTTATTTAAGGACTTACTTAAGGGTTTTGCTGCTGTTGTTTTAAATGTAATGTGTTCACACTAACTCCAGAAATAATATTTCAGTCACCACCTATTTGCTTTGGCTGTTTCTGCATGAAACTGAACCGCCAATGCATTGCACGATGACAGAAAAGTCAGAGCAAGACCAGCAACATACAGGGCAATCAGGAAGATCTGGCCCCTCCAGCTCTTACTGGTCAGTGATGAAATGTTAGAGGCAAAAAAGCAAAGGCAGCAAAACTTGCTTTTTCTAATGCCTTGCTAATGGAAGAAGGGAGAGTAGCTGGGCATAAAAGACATGCAAATCACAGACAAATATAATTATAAAATTAATCTCAAATGGAAGACCCACTATCTCAAAATTTGTGTAAACAATATACATGCATCATGTTGCCTTACAACAAAAAAAATTATAAATTTAGCTAAGGATTTTCCACTTTCCTCTGCTCTGTTTTCCATGCAGAATGCCAACTGGCAGGGAAACTTTCCAAACTTTAACTTCCTCGACAGGAAGATCTTGTGATGGAGCTTGATAAATACCATTAATCAAGGTTAAATAAAAAAAAAAATTATGAAAGAAGAGACACTTAAATGTCCTTTAGGTAAAGAAAACAAATTATATCAATGATTAAGAACACTAGAAATACAGTTATTTTATACTGAAATGGCTGCCCAAAGCAAATACTGAGTTGAACTTTTATTTCTGAGCAACTTAAAGACACCAACCATACGGGAGAGCTGGTGGGCTGCCTCTTGTGAAACAAGCCTTGAGTAAGATGCCTTTCACAGCAGCATCCAAACTGCTCGGACTGCTTTGAGCCTGGGCTCTAGCAGTAACTACCTCCCATGGGGGCTGTTGCAATTCTTTCCTGCCTGCCTTTAGGTATCTCCAGGGATTCTGCTCAAACACTGAAAGATCTCTTTGCCCCTTTTATTTGGTCAGGCCATATCCACAGCTTTTCGGGTCCCTTCTTTATTTCTAATTTCCATTTCATGGCTTAAAGTCGCCCTGTGATTTCGCAGGAGCAGAAGCATTGCCAATCTCTTCCTTATTCCTCTTCCTGTGCTCCACGTAGCATTTTATTCCACCTTTTATCCACCTTCTTCATGTGCCTGTGCCAAATGTATATTTAGTCTAACCACAGCCTTACTCCCCAGAATCTCTTCTTTAAACCCACTTCTCACCAATCCCTTTGCTCTCCCTCTCCCAAATGCTACTTCACTTAACTAGGACTTGGGTTTTATCCACAAGCCTTCTGAAAGGAAAGTCCCCCAAGGCATGAGGTTAGACATTTTTTTTTTTCCCCTCTACTGGTATAACATGATTAACCATCTGGATTAAAACATCTCTGCCAGAACAGCTGTGCTGGGCAGAGATCAGAATTCCTAGCAGCCCTCGGGGATTTGCAAAAGTCTGTAACACAGATATGACCCTAGCGCATATATTATCATTTAATGCTACAGCTCCTGGAACAGAGAACTGCCAACGTACAATTGAAAAATGTCATTTTAATTAACTGCCTAATGACATGATGGCTATCCCCTAATGAAGTTACACCAGGAGACTGGAAGGAGCTCCTGGAGCTGCTCCTTCTCCTTGCCATACAGCAGGAACCTTAAATTGACTTGCTGCTCCTCCTTCCAAACCCAGTAGCGAAACTCTTCATGTCGTGTTTGCGCAAGGCACCTCCCTCAGAAAGGGCAGAGCTGGGTGAGCAGCAACGGCTGCTTCTGTGCAAGGAAAGTCCTCCAGTTTTCTAAGAAAAGCATCAGATGATGCTGTTCTCTGACTCCTGTTGCCAGCGCCAGCTCTCCCCTGGACACTCACGTCAGGGTTTCACAGCAGAGATACTATTCAGAAACAACTTCTGCTGCCATGGTTCTTCATTTCTCTGCAGCTCTGGCAACCATGTGTGTCATACCCACGCAGCATACAAAACAGAGCCCTCTGCCTTCCACTCTATTACTATAAATCTCATTTTTCTCAGGGATGAGCATCCATTATGAAAAACCAAAGAGAGCTGTAGAAAACATTAACCAAATAAGTATCTCTCAACAAAATCCTTAACCATTCCAACCAGGCAAGTTTTTGACTTGTAGTTCTTTTAATATAAAAAAAAAACCACCTAACTGTGGGCAATAAGAGTGTAGCTAGGGCAAGGAGCAGCCCCAAAAAGGAATACTACATATATTCAAATGATCACGAAGCCCATAACAGGAAAACTGAGCTTGCATTTCCAGGGAAAGCTACCTGGCTTCATTAGAGGACTACAGCAGCATGAAGCTCTTAAATTTCTCCATGAGATGGCATTATTCAAATATAAAAAGGAGAGGAATAGGGATATAAAGCATAGAGCAAGTGCAAAATGAAGAAAACCTAGCCACAATAAAAATAGCATAAATAGATTTTACGCAAGCTTCTTCACACAGATCTAGCACAGGGAAAAATTCCCAGCATTAATGGGGAACAGGCAGAGGGGGCTCTGCTGAACCAAGGAAGAAATGCTGAATGAACTTGTGCAGAGGAAGGGGGAAATACATAGATTTTATTTATAGATTTATTTTAAAGGACTACTATATCAAACACCATCAACAACCGTACAGAACAGAATAGAATAGAATAGAATAGAATAGAATAGAATAGAATAGAATAGAATAGATTATTTTCCGTTGAAAGGGACTTGCAATGATCATCCACCCCT
>KZ505871.1:308759-334119 GCA_002844005.1 Limosa lapponica baueri | reverse complement strand
TGGGGGGGGGCGGAATCCGGCCGGAGGGAGGGGGAGCGGAGTCGCGGTTCTCCCTCTCGGAGGGTCCCGTGGCGCCCCGAGCCCCACACTGGGGTTTCCACGGCACCCCGGGGTCCTGGCGCACCCCCTGGCACCGGCACCGCAGGCGGGGGTACGGCAGCCCGGTGCCCGACGGTACCCGCCTTCTTACCGCGGGTAGTCTCTGGGTCCGGCCCCTAGGTCCCCCCAGCCTGTGCGGGCACAACGCGGCATGTGCCCCAGGGGTGCCTCGCCCCCATCCGTGGGTCTGTGCCTGCCCGCCCCGGCCACGGGCAGCCGGGAAGGAAAGGGTCCCGGCTTCGTCGGGGGGGAGCTCAGCTTTCCTGTTTTCTTCTAGATCACAGCCTAAAGCGTGAGCCCGCAGCTTCGTGCTTTGATGTTCGAATGCCAGTGCCTTGAAACTTCGTATCTCAACCGAAAAGTCAGAATCTTAATTTTACAGTTTGGGTTGTTGGGGTTTTTTTCCCCTCATTTAAGAAATAATCCTTGTGGTTGAGCTGCCGGTAGGATCGTTTGTGAACCTGCACAAATGGTTACTGCCTCGGCACTTTACATTGGTAATCCTCTGACACTGTATTTCACATTTTCAGTAACCCAGATTGGCATTAAAACATGACCGGTGCCCTTTCCCTCAGTCATGTTCCGCTTCTGATAAACAGCAAATATTAAATAATTTCTTTATAACTACTGCAGTAGCAGGCTGCTAAACCTCACACACTCTTCATCTGGGTTAAAGACCCCGGTCACTGTGGGTTAAATCACATAATTTGAGCAAAGATCCCTCTTAGTAGAGAATGTTGATTATGGAAAATGACCAAAGCTTCACTTTACCAAGCTCAACCTATTGTTATGTGAGTTATGAACTTCCCAGCTCTTTGAAAGGGACTGATGCTGCAGTGCGCTACTTAGCGCAGCCAGCAGTAATTATTAACTGGGGTTTGGAAGGTGACCATGTGGACTGGTTTCCAGCTGCCAGTGGGAACATTTAGCAGGCAAAATTCTGTACTCAGCTGCAATTTAGTAAACGCTGTGTGATCCGTATTCTTCACAATTTTGATGTAAAGCAATGATTTCATTTCCATACATAGAAGAGCAAGAAAGCATTGTGAGCGTACTACTTGTCTGATATAAAAATAAAAGCTGTTAAAAGGAGAAGATGATGGACAACCACATAACAATGTATTTAAAAATTAATGAGAGTGTAAGAAGGGGTTATTTAAAATGCTCTTTCAGGATAAGAATAGCTCAGAGGTTTCCCCTGCCCCCAAACAATCCTGAAGACATGCAAGTCTTGAAAGTTTAAATGCTCGATGAAGTTGAGATGGTGAATATTTCTTCCCTTTTCAGATATTTGAATGTTAATTTCTGTTACTGTTTTTGGAGTGTTTTTTGCATTCAACCTTGGGGTTTGGTCACACTGATTTGAGACGTAATTGAGAAGAGGATCAAGCAGGTTGCTGACCTTTGAGGTGCTTTTGAGCTTGAGAGCAAGCAAAAGAGCAAAGCAATTAGTTTCAGGATCACTGTCATGCACACTTTCCTCTGTTAATTGTATCTTGAGACATGTTTCTGGTTGAACCCCACCAACAGTACTCCTTCAGAGTCACAGGCTTTGTAACCACATCCAAGTTGGCCCGACAGTTTTTCAATCAAAATGGGATCATTCATGCTTTTTAAATAAGCAGTTTTTCCAACACATGGAACCAGTGGAAGGTAATTAACAAAGAACCTCTGAGAAATGGCTCCAGAGGGGGAAAAAAGAGGGCTGGATGAGATGAGGGAAAACTGATCCAGAACGACAGAGTAAAACAAAGCACTTTGTAATATATATTGTAATAAACACATCTACTGAATGTAGGAGCACATGTCTTTCTCAACGTGGCATTGTGGGTGGCATTCCCTGATATCCCGAGGAGGTTGCAGAGAGGTGCTCGCTGCCAAAATGCCCATGAGTTTTAGGACACCACTACCCTCACTCCCACCCCCTGAGGATCTCCTTCCCCATGGACATCAGCAGGACTCATGAACCTGCTGGAGACACTTTGAGCATGAAGGTGTTCAGTGTGTACCATGTTCCTCACAACGCCAGGCCAGGTATTTCAAATGGCATCAAAAGGGGCACCAATAACCTCCAGGTCAAAAAAGGCTTGCAGAAAGAAGTTGAAAATTATTATTATATTATTTAACTAAAAAGCAGCAAGGAAAAAGGAAAGAAGTATATGTCTCATCAGCAAATGGCACAGCCTCTACCTGCTATTTGGCAACAGTTAACAAAAGGTTTATTATGTTCATAGAGAAAGTCCTGCAGTGATGTGCTGGTTATTTCCACAGCCAGTATTTGAACAGGATTTGGATCATCTGAGGATCTCCTGAAATCTCCTGTGAGGCAATACTATTATAATGATGGTGTCTAGGGAGGTAAATAAAACCAGAGAGGACAGGAATCCAGTAGATTATTGGAAAAAAACAGGGTGCTGTGGGAAGTTATACACCTTTTTCTATGTTCTCTGATATAGTCTAGAAAAGATATAGGACTGTCTAACTCAATTGCTTGAAAGTACTTAAGGTTAGTAGGCAGGAGAAAAATAGCTTTAGCAAAAATGAAGATGTATTTGAAAGGAAAGAACTGAAAGAAAATGAGGTTTCTGGCCTTATGCCACCCTTAACATGCACTCTGAAATGACTGTGCTTGCGTTATTTATGTACCATTCCCAAACAGCACAAGGCAGGGAGTCTGCCATTCAGACTACGTTAGAGCATAGCATCCATCACAACCTGGAATAAACAGCCATTTCCTGGAGACTGTCATAAACTGCAGAGACCCTGAGCATCCCTGAGACAGAGTACAGACTGCACAGGGCGCAGGGGGGAGGCACGGGCTTCCTCTTTTTCAGCCACCAAGCACATATATAATTTTGACTCTGGATGTCACCGTGGTTCCTCATGTGCATAAAACGAATGATGCCTCCACGGGCAGGAGGCAGGCAGCCGGCGGTGGTCTGGGCCTCCTGCCTGCCTGCCCCCCTGCGGAGGGTACCCAGCCCTCTGAGCTGACATCAGAGGGGGCTGGCGATGCTTGAACACATTTCGCAGAGTGTCGACTGCTCTAGGATAGGCTCCGAGGCTTGCCACTTGCGTGGTTGAAGCTGATAACACCTATGGGCTGCCATCAAAACAGGTTGTCCATGCCCCCCCACACACCCCACGCCCCCCACCAGCTAGATCTCCTGTAGTGAATTGCATTAATTAAACTAGTCGAAAAAACTAACTTTCATTTATTTAAGTGTTCTGGATAGGTTAGCTCTTTAGTCATGTTGTGACTGTAGGAAAATTAGGGTGAAAATGCACGTCCTGGGCTGGGGGAAAGAAACAAGCTGATCTTTTAGGCAGGAGATTGTAGGGAGATTAATTTGCATTTATCACTAAATAAGAGCCTAAAGATGTAGCTTAATTTATTTATACTTATAGAAACAAATTAGCTGAAATTTGGATAGCATTCTGCAGGTGCACAGTCCAATCATCTCCATGTTTCCAGTTTTGAGTCTTTACCTGGTGTCTTTATTAGTGTCTGAAAAAGCCCTAATCAGTGAGCTAATTCGATTTCCGTGACACAGTTGATGAAACATCCAGATGATCCCAAGTTTGGGCATACGAGAGACATCAGTGAGTGCAGAGAAATAATGTGTAGGGTGCTAGGGAAATAATACACATAAGCAAATATAACATTGGAAATTCAAGCTGCTGGCTTAATACATCTAGGGAAAAATAACTAAAATAAGTTTTGTCCAGAGGACAAAAAAAAAAGCCTCACAGAAATTAATCAACAGCTGCTGTTTTCAACCCTTTATTTTCTGCATCCCCCAAAGTTTTCCACTATGGCTTCAGCCTCCTGTAGACTAGTTTTCAGCAGGCATCCGTGTATTTGTTTTTCTTAGTGGCATGTCCCCTTGAAGCCACCCACTAACGTGGAGGTCCGTAGCCCTCTGGCTGAAAACTATTGAGCACTCTGACAGCAGAGAAGGGATTTTTCTGAAGAACTGAAGCCACAAGTCTTCAGATTCTCCATATTCATACGTGGCTGGATTTTGAAAAGACTTCGTCTCCCACCTACACTGAACTAAAGAGCAGATCTGGTGGCACACTTGGTCAGCAGCAGCCTTAAGCCCTTAGCACACTGCTCCAGGCACAGGGTCACCTTTGAAAGGACCCTTAAAATCCAAAATCCCTCACTGCTAAGACTGCCAGGCTTTCTGTGTAACATAGGATTATTATTTCCTGCATCATAGAGACAAATCCCCATCACAGACCAAGTAGATAACAGCCCTCCTCTACAGAAGTCCAAAGGGACCATTCTTGATATATCGTATTAATTTCAGAGTACTTCAGTGCTTGAACGACGTAGATCTCGTGGAGACAGTTTAAGAAAAGAACAACAGGAATGATTAAGGGTTTAAAGCTGACTTGTGAGCTCACATTGGATGCATCTGATATATGTGTACCTCAGCTGAAAGTGACAACTGAAGTGGAGCACAAAATAGCCGCCTACAAGTATCAGTGTGTTAAACACAAAGAAGATGATGTATTTATTGCGTTTTAAAAGCAATTCACTAAAAGCAGTAAAAAAGATATTTTTTTTTTCTAAAAGGAAAGGTTGGATTAAATACTAAGCCAATCCTGCTGACCAGGAAGATTTTTACTGTTCTAAAAAGTGTACCAAGGGGCTAGAGGCATTTTAGAAATAGTATAAGATTAATCATTTTATATAAGATGGAGTTACTTTCTAATGTAACTCTGTGATGAGAAAGATTAGGCAACCAGGTAGGATACCCTCTGCCTTCTGTGCCCAGCCAATGACTTTCTTCACTACAAGAAATCCCCTACAAGAGGGGATTTTTTAAGGTGCTTTGAAAGGCTCCTCTGCAGGGTTTTTCACATCAGACACCCTCCCAGACATTGTCCTGTTGGAAAGGGGCCATGTTTGCTTCTCACTTGCAGAAAGTCCGCTGCAAATTTGGCAGAAACTGGAGGGCCCAAAGGGAAATCACGGTAATTCACACGCAGCTCCCAATTCCTGGCAGCATGCCTCCATTGAAACCACACCGCAAAGACCCCTCCTGCCAGACATACCAGATCCCAGGAATCTGAAAAAGCAATTCGTAAGCTTAGATCTTTTAAATAGATTCAAACATAAGATGTATTTGGGTTTGAAAGCATCCAGGAGATGGCAAAGCTAGTCAAGGTCTTCCACGCTGAGAACTGTTGTGGAAATGCCTGTGCATTCTCAGCTACATTTCCAAGTAATTTAATCTTCATCATCTTTCTCCTGTAATGACTGGATTGCAAAAGCCAGTTAATGTTTATGGGTCCACATGTTTTTGTCTTCCCACCTGCTCTAGTAAAGTAACAAAACTATTACTACCTGTAATTAATTCCAGAGGTTTCATTTATTATCTCTGATTAAATTAATGCCTGTGTAGTAATGAAGATATAAGAAGATATAATATACTATCAGGAGCAATTGCAATTAAGCTACAGGCAACACTGTAAAAACACATTAAAGGTCTTGACTCACAGTTTATGCAACAATATTTCACAGCTTTGTCCATGTCAACAACATTATACTGTGCATTTTTATATTTCAACTGGCTGAACCCATTCAAGCACTAGGTCTTTTGATGAACTATTTGGGACAGCAATGTCCAAAATGTTTGTGCTGCTGATTCCACTTCTTGTTTTACTTCCAGCATCGCTCCCTGACTTCCAGTTGCAAAACGCACTTCTGCAATTTAGAACTGCCAAATCTCTTCTGGGAACCACGCAGTCACTGTGATACTGGAAGGGCTATCACATTTCAAGGTGTTTGACGAACACTTCCTAAGAAGGCAGCCCCTCTCAGGACATGTAATTAAAACAATACATACATGTGGTTTAAGGCAGTAATTCTCCAACTATTTTTCCTGTCTCACTCAACCTCCAGTTATCCAAAACACTGGAGGAAAAAAACAGTCCCTCAGCCCTTACACTCACATACAGCAAATCCCTGCAGAGCACTCGGATGATAGAGGGGAAACCCAGGCAAGGGCTCCGTGGCCACTGCTTCTGCATAGGACAGCAGAGGAGTGTGACCATGACTTGCCCTGCCAGTCACTTGATACCCCCCACCAGTGCTTGAGAATGCTTCTACACTCTACCAGAGTTGAATCACATCTGCTTTTCTCTCCACCTGCTGCGGGTGCAGAAGACCTCTCTTCACCAGTGCTTCCAAAGCCCAGTGGTCATGACCCTGGGAAGCCAAGAGGAGGTGCTGTTGATGACGTCTGGTATGATGGAAAGAAGAAGGTACTTGCATATCACCATCCAGGATACCCTCCCTGCCCATCCTCCAGGGGCCTGAACGCTCATCTCAGAGGCATTTTCATTCTCAAAGACATAGCTGTGGGTAGATCCCACCCTCTTAGGTCTTTTATATATTACCCAGTTTGACACTGAAATAAGACACTAAAATTATTCTGGTACAACAGGAGAGGAATGCCCAGTCCTATGTAAGAAACTGCATTCCAAGAATACCATTTATTTTTGGCATGGCATAGTTACTATACTGTAGTGGGAATGGAAGAGCTGGCCTCCTAAAATGCATTGGCGCTCTAAGGAGAATGAAGCAAGCAGACAGTGGTTTTCATACCTTTTGGAATGTAATGAATTAAACTTGGTGATAAGAGATCTTGAACAACAGAGCAAATTAATTAGCGGTACCAAGAACAAAGGTGGCAGAATCAGAAGTAAAAATGCAAAGGCTCTGTAACCTGTGACAAAGTGAAAAGCCCAGAGCAGGGATGACAAAACTTCCTAAACAGAGGTTCTGTGACCTGCCAATTTTCTAATTGCAATTTTCTAATTGCAATTTTCTGTAGAGCAGTGGTGTTTCAGCAGCGAAAGCAAACGACCTTGATAGGAAAAAGGTATTGCTGCACTAACACGCTGCTGAAAGTGTAGCTGCTGGCATTCAGTCGTGCTAGGCAGTCTCAAAGGAAGCCTGAAGTGGAGCGGCCAGTGTTAGCAGCAACTTCCTCTAGGGCTGTTTCCTGATCCAAAATCCCCATACTAATTCATCTTCCAAGATCAAAAAGTCTTCAGGAGCCCAGCAACAGTTAGGTGATTTGGGGAATAAACAAAACCCAAACCACCTCCAAAAGTATGCCAGTGTTCTTTATAGTGCCCCATCTTGTTTCCGTGTGAAGACAAGCAGTGATATTTCTACCATAGCCATCTGTTGCTGGATCTGAGTATAATCCACCACGCTTGGAGCCAGAGGTTCTTGTTGTTTTAAAGATTTCCTTTAGGTGCTTATCCTTGTTTTCCTTTAAACAACCATTCCCCAGATTATCGCCTGTGTAGACAGTAAAACCTTTTCGAAATCTTGAAATAACCATGCCTTTTTCTCAGTCAGAGATGACCCAAGGCACACAAGAGTGTGAAAGTATATTTAGCCTTATTAAAGTTATTATGGTCTCCATCCTGCCTCTATGCAGCAGGGTCTGATGCTGTACTCCTGTTCCATGGGATTTCTCATAACCCTGCACACACAGTGACCCTACAACCAGCTTGAAGCTACATAAAACTACACTGCTTTCCATTTTTGTGAATCCTATCTGCCCGTTTGGCAGCTGTGGAGGAGTCAGCATCTCCCACCGTAGAGCTCAACACCACGTTACCACCTGAGCAGCATCAGGGTGAGTGTGCCGGGGATGCTGGGGCCGGGCATAGTGGTGTGGCAGGAGTTGTATAGGGAGGAACCACCGCTTCTGCTCACCTCCTGAGGATTTTGAACCACCCATGGATGCAGCTGCAGCTGCAAGAATGGCAAAACTGTGTCACATCCCAAACCTGATTGCCACAGAAGTGTCAGCGCTTCGAGACAAGTTTTAAAATGTGTATGTGAGTCTCTTTGAAGTACCCTTTAAGATAATATTTTCTGGCAATATTTACTAATTTTTTGTACACTGGGGATCCCCAAAGGAGAATTTCTGTTGTGATTCTTGCATCTTCCCACTGATCTGCTGTGACACTCAAGGTTATGCTGAGACTGTACTCGGCACATCGCTGATATTGCTGGGTAGGAACCGTGCTGCACATGCCTAGGACTGGGTTTGAACCTGCTCTCTTTGATCAGTACTGCCTTTCTGCTTCTACCTGACTGCTATATTCTGTGTGGAAGCTGTGTGATTCCCTCCTGTTTTGGCTGCTGGCTAATTTAAATGTGACACCCACCATTTCAACAGAATTTCGAGGCTTTTTCACTGCCCATGTTTTTGCAGGTAGGCAAACAAGACATTAGTCTTTTTAACAAACATGGCCACAGAGAATTAAAATTGAGAATGCATCATTCCAAAAAAAATAACTATAATTCTCTCTTCCTGTTTTTTATGATACTGCTATAAACAATTTTTTTTTTTCATTTCTGGACTGCTGATTCACATGGTGAAGTCCTGAGTTGTTTCTCCCTCACTTCTGTGAGGCTGGTGACTATATACATGCCCATTTTTTCTATTCCTTTCAGGAATAAAATATTCATCACACACTTACAGAAATGCATCCAAACCATCTGCCTAGTCTTTATGGGAGACATAGAAAGATTTGGAAACATCCTCTGCTTGCCTTCCCATTTGCACAGATGAATGGGTTTACTTGGAAGTCTTTTCTTTTAATCTTTGTTTTACTTTGTCCTTTTTGTAAGTGTCTTAAGCCTGCAAAGTCTTTGTTTCCATTCTTGTCATGGTACAACAGTAACAAATTAAAAACATTTTTACATATCTGTTTCTCTCATAAGCCAGTCTCTCCTTCTATACTTTCGGAAAACCCAACAAGTCAACAGAACCTGAATTTTCAGAAGGTATTGCTGCTTTTGAGTGTGCAAGTTTCAACCTAGCTTAGCAGAAGTATTCAGCATATAGTTGACAATGATGGAAACTGTGAAATAAATCCCTTTGGAGTTCTGGTGCTGAGTGTCAAGGAGAGCTCTTAAAAGTAGTTTCTGCTTTTGAAAACTTTGGACTTAAGCCAGAGCTTTCATCTCTTTATCTATGAGAATGGAATATGGCTTAAATACCTCTCCAACAGCTCATGAAGGTTCATTAATGTTTATAAAACGCTTGGAATTGAAAAGCACTGAGTATTACTGATTATTTATTAATTCCTGTTGTCTTGTACTTTCACATTCCTTTCACATGTCAAAGAAGATTTTGCAGGCAGCAGAACCAGCAAAACCTGTAACAGCCTCCACTCTCCCATCTGCCTGCCCTCACTACAACAGTCTCCCTGTGCCCCTCTCCCCAGATCCCCACGTTGCCTTTACATCTTAATCCCCCCTTTCCCGCAATGACTCATGTCTCCCCTCCTTACAGTGTGGTCCAGGACTCCCTCCCAAGGCCTCTGTGCTGAGACCAGCTAGTCTGACTTGAGAGAATAGAGAGCAAAAATGAGGGCAGACTCCACAGTAGAGCCCTTCTTCACCAGTCTTCATGTTGATGGAGCTGGTAAAGCTCCATCTCTTCCAGGCTTCTGACCCTCTCTCTACTTTAGTTGAAAGCAGCCACAGGTATAAGAGTTACTGGGAACGGGGAGGTTGGTATGAGACTGTGTAAATACAGAGTTGATTCCTTCCTTTGTTGATCAAGTAGACGTTTGAAACACTCTGAATGTTCAGATCGTAAATAAACTGTGCTGAGCAAACTCATTTTTTCCTGTTGAAACCATTTATCTAAGTACAGTATTGACATTTCTCTGCTGCTTTTTACAAGGTTGCCCTCACAGTGGTGGTTGTATGTGAGTTGAACCATTCGTGGTACAGATTAAGTCTTCTGAAGGACACAGTGGTTTGTTTCAGAAGTGCTTATGTTCTCCAGGAACAAGACTCAGGACCTTAACAAAAAAAGTATTTTCAGAAGCATTTTCACACTATCAACCTATCCTGTAGCAGCTCTCAGCCCAACTACCTTGTGCCAATGTGACATAAAGTTTACTCTGCCCCAGCAAGGCCTGTGGAAGCTGCAATTACTTCTTCTGGCCAGAGGAAGGATGTTGTAAACCGAGGAGCTTGCTGAGGCATGCCATCTTCTAAAGACAAAGAAGATATCTGCAAAAATACAGGAACATGTACATCCGTACAGACACTTTGTATACCTACATGGAGAATGCAGTGAGCTAACGAGGGAACTGAAATTAAGCTAGTAGCATGAGGGTTTTGCCCTTTTTTTGGCTGAGGAGCAGCCCTAGGACTCGGGAGACCTGACTCTCGGTTCTGCCACACGTTCACAGCTCTGGCAAGTTAAACCTCTGCCCGCTTCCCGCTGTAGGCTTTACCCTGGCTTACTTACGTGGGTGTGGATACGCAGGCAAACCAAACATGCCTGAAAGCACACATTTGATTCACAGGTCTGTGTGCAAGTCCACGCGAAGAGTTTTGGGAGGGTGGCTGGGACTTCAAAGCATTGCTGGTATAAACTACCTAAGGAACTGTTTCACTGCCCGCTGTGGAGAGACGTGTTTGTTGTCTTCAACTCCCGCTCACAGACGTTCCTAGTCCATTATTAAACTACCAAAAATAAAATACTTCTGATTCAGCGTTTTCTCCTTTGTGTCCTCTCCAGCTGCTGCCCAGGCATGGATCCTGCAGCAGTGAATGAGCTGTTCCTGTTTTGGACTGTGATGTTATTTCAGAAGGATGCACACAGAAGGCTCTGGCCATGAAGGGCATTTCAGCGGTGTTTTTTTTTAACCCTTACTTGACAGTGATAGTTCCTGGCAAAGAAATGGTGCTCCTGACGTAGCAGAAGGGAGACAGCTGTTGTTTGCCTCAGCCCTCGCCAGCTGAGGTCTCTGGTGCCACAGGGTTGTGAAATTGCATCAAGATCTAGAGTAGGGGTGATGAGCAGCAGCTACAGAGTTATTGCGTAGGGAAAGCCACCTTCACAGAGCCCTGTGGAGAGCTTACTCTGACCCACAGGTGCTAGGATAAACCAGGGAGAGGGGCCAGTGCACGAATGGGCCATTGCTACTAACCAGGGGACGGCTGTGCCAGGCTTAGGTAACCATCCTTGTGTTGATTAGAGAACTTCTGATTCTGTGATAGTAAGATGTTTGTGCTGTGGTTGCTGATGCAAAACCACAGGCTCCGGTGGCTAATACATGTGAAATAGTAGCTGGCTGAGGGAAGGTGCACTTCACTGACTGTCCTTGGTGTGATCTCTGCAAGAAATGCAGGAATGATTGGCAGTCAAGGACATAGATCTGCAGATGGTGGCTGATGACAGAGAAACATTTATGGACAGAAGCACAGGATGCATAGTGCATGAAACAAGGTTCCCAAGGAAAGCTAGGGTTTCCCCTTTGGAGAAGGGACTCAGTTTATTTCCAGTAATATACTTGTAAATAGAATGTTTCTGTCCATTATTACATTATTTGACTCTTCTCACCATCTTCTGTCCTGGCATGTGAAGTTATATGCTGAGGTCAGATCACCTGATGGGTAAAGAAGGTTTAATTATATATTAAACCCTTGCAGAATGGTTTCAGTTGCTGACGGCAAAATGGCTGGCCGAGCCTTCCAACTTGTTTGGATGGCAGCGTGCTCCGTGCCATTTGTGTTAACGCAGCACTCTGCACCTTCACAGCTTCTGTGAGGGTGTCAGTTAAGGACACCAGTCTTCTGTGATAGGCAGGGACAGCAAGAGAAATCAGGGATGCCACAAGGTCTCATTTCTCTGTACTGCAAGTGGCACACTTGTATGCTTGCATGCATCACAGTTTGTATATGTGATAGGAAGACTTTCATCCTGCAGGTGCTTCTTGACTCTTCTTCCTTTCCCATGCACTCCAAGGCCAACCATGTTCTAAAAAAATCAGATCTGTGTCCAAAATCTCTAAGCACTTGCAGGAGAACAGAGAACCTGTGTTCCCTCCCTCAACAGACCTCTGCCTTATCATCTTATCTAAGGAGAAAATTGTATTCCTTTTTGTTAGTGGGGAAGGGGAGAAGAGAATTTCCTTATTTACATTGTTCCTCACAACAAGATCACTGATTTTTTGGTATCTCTTTTATCTCATCTCTACCCATTAGCCTGTTCTGAAGCCCCTTGCAAGACAGTAGTTTCCAGACACTCAGATATTTCAGATTTAAGCTTGAAGGAATTTGGGAAACAAGTAGCTTGGGTGTAGTGAGGAAGGGTAGGGCAACTGAAGAAAAGGCATGTCACCAACACTGGTTTAAATACATTTTTAGGGCACTGACTTGTTGGAATTCCCTAAAAGAAGAAGCTGCTTCCTTGATTTGTGACAAGAGGCTTTATCTCTTTGCTAAAAAGATGTTTAAACATTATCTGCTGACCAGCATATTAGTGAATAGGGAGGAAGTAAAGGAAGCTTAGTCTCTTAAGTGATCTTATCCATCTCTCCATTAAAAAAAAATTCTCAAACATCACAGTAAGAATGTTAGGAAGGCACTAGCAGATGTCAGACTAGGTTGGAGAAGCTGTCTGAAAACTAAAACTGCTTTTTTTTTTGCCTGTGTGCCCTTCTCCCATAATGTGGCATTGTGCTACATATCTCCAAGGTGTTTACACGCTTCCATTGACACTCAGACTTAAAATACAGGTCACTGGGAACACTGCTGTGATCCTGAAATATAAAAGAATATATATGTCACAATGGAAATATGGAAATATGAACTTATGTTCACTAGGTTTATAATCTTATTATCTTCAGACTATTTCCCAGGCATCTGGACCATTTTCCAGACATCACTGCAAACACAGGTAGAGTAAATAAATAATCATGCTACATACTTCCTTCCAACACAGAAACACAGACATGCTGCTCAGGACCATAGCTTACAATGGAACAGGCAGGTGGTCAGGCAGCCAGGAGACAGGCTGGGCTTCTGCCTTGGTCTGAATATACTTGGTAAAAGTGGTTCAGTAGGTAAAAGTCTCCCAAGAGCGACACTGGAAAAAATCAGAGACTGCTCACAACTTAATACATGGGCAAATCTACACTCTTCATTTGAGGCAGCACATGCACTTGCAATGGGGTTATCAACTAACTGGTTAGATGTTAACCTGTCCCTATTTCTCCAGTGTATATTATTCTGCATGACAGGAATTACCTGGGAAACACTTGTCAGGTAGTGGCAAAGACAGTGATGATCACTTCTCTAGCACTGGCTTTGCATTTCTTTACCACTGTGTTCCTTGAGCCACCACAGAGAAGCTCCCCAGAACATGACCTTAACATTCAGTCCCTTTGGATATAAAGAAAAACCCCCAAACGTGCTCCAACCCCTACCTCCCACATGTCCAACAACTCTGGCTCCTTCCCCTGTGCCACCTCTCTCTCCCCACCCCTGTAATACTGCCAAGTACCCAGGAGAACCCTCCAGAAGTACTTCTGAACTGCCACCCCAGTCCTTCTTGACCACACGCATCATGGTAGTATCACAGCCATACACAAGTTGACCCCCAGCGCATCGCCGCCTACCTGCTGAATTCAGCCAGCACTTACTTCTCCAGCGAGGGAACCCATGAGCTCTCTCCTCTGGCCCAGCCACTGATTTTCATAAAACTTAGGTGCATTTAACACTTTTGAAAGAATTTTGCCTCTCTGTCAGATCTAGCTGGAAAGATTAATGGTCAGAAGTTGATGGGGGGAGGGAAGAGGGGAAGGGGGCTGATTTGATAGACAGACAAATAGACAATGTGATTGCATCATTCTCATTTCCTTAGGAAACTGGGCTAAAAATAAAAGGCTTTATTTGCCCCTGGGAATAAAGCAGAATGTCTCTCACATCTTTACAAAACATTTGTTTCTATGTATACTTATAAATAGTCAGGATGGGAGAGGAAGTTTGCACTGGATTTTGAGCAGAGAATTAAAAGGAAGAGCAGGAGGTGCGTGAATTTCAAAACCTTGGATCCTTTTAGACATAGGACAACACAGCAACGAATGCAGGGTCTTGTACACTGATGCCACGCTACCCCTGGGTATACACTGGTGGCCTGCAAACCAACTGCCTGTTGGGCAATTTGTCACACCACCACAGAATGAGTGCACTTCTTCTGCACTGATGATGGATGACATGCTTTAGATGAAATCCTTTGCGTACTCTGCAGCCAGCAGACTTTCACAGGTATAAGTGAGCAACCCGGAAATTGCTATATTTGATCGGATTTATGGTCTAGAGATTCCTGTCTGACAGTGACCAAGAGTAGCTACATCAGAGGAAGTACTCCCCCAAAAAGTCTAATCCATCATTGATAGATTGTGTAAGCTGAAGAGCACTTACACGCCTTCTAAATGTCTCCTTTCCTGTATTAGCTATAGATATTTTTGTTATCTTTGAAAACGTCACATGCTTCCTTACAACCTTGGCCTCAGCAATAGCCTGTGGCAGTAAGTTCTTTTTATGCATGCTATATATAAAATGCTTTTTGTTTACAAGACTTGAACCTACTACCTTTCGGTTTCATTAAACTGGCAGCATTGTAGGCTTGGGCTTTTACAGTCATACTTAACAGACAGGGAACAAAGCAGTTCCACATCCTCTAGAAACTTCTGATGGTTGTGAGACATGAATGCCGACATAACATGCAAAAAAAAGAGAACGGTTTGTACAGCAGGAGCCGAGTGGGACTTCCCTCAGAGCAGGTTGGCAGAACAGAAGCGGTTGTATTGTCCATCTCCTTTGCTTTTGCTTTTGCTTTTACATTTTGCTTCAATGGCCTGTGCACAGAAGCCCCTTCTTCTTGAGACATGCCAGAATTTCCATTACAGGGATACTTTGCAGTCCCAGCAAAAGCTGTACTGGGGACTGTCACTAGAGGAAGTCCTCGTCCTGAATAATTTAGGTTTAAAATATGAAAGACCAACACAGTCTGAGAAAAGGGGATGCGATGCGCCATTGGAAGATAAGAAAAGGAACATGTATCTTGCCTGCAGGTAGAACTGGGGCTCTTACCAGAACTTCGCCTCAACTCAGTTTCAGACTTGATCTCACTTCCCCAGGGGATTCAGCACAACTTTAGGGATGGGATGATCTGTTCTAATTTAGAGGTCAAAACTGAAACATCTGAGCTGATCATTCTACAGTGCCTCGCAGTCAGCCAAGGCAACTAGGTACTTCCAGAAGACCGTTCATGGGTCCTATCTTAAATAAAATAGTAACAGTCATTTCTTATATCTACAATCATATGCATCAGAGACTTCTTCTCAGACTGGCTTAACTACTGCTTTCAGCAGAGTTACTCGTTACTACCACCACCTATTCACGATGGGTTATTTTTCCCATTTCCAGATTTGCCAACCAATTGAAGATGGTCTTCTGGATCACCTCTGTCACCAGTTAGAAGTCAGTGTCTCTGGTATGGGAAGAAATAGAATTGTACTTACATTTTAATCACAAAACATGTGCCTATGCCTGTGTTAGGTACCTCATTTGTTAAGTAGTTTTTAATTTCTTGGGTAACCTCTAAGAACCATGTATCTTAATTTCAGCCTAACTTGCACACTGGGAACTACTACTAATTCAAAAAGCATCTTAGACTTCAAAATCACTTACACATTCTCAGAAATACTCTCGTGATCTTGAAAGCAAAGCACAAACTGGAAAAAACATGAACAAAATGGTAATGAAAGCAGCTGATTTTTTTTTTTTAAGCTCAAAAGCAAAAACTCTGTCTAATTATACCCAACTGCAATAAAGCCTGAGTCATGACTTGTCAGATGATCCTCTTGGTTGATGTGGTTACAAACCAACAGCTGCACAGCGGGAAAGCAAGCGAAATGAAGACCTTACAAAAGTGTTGAGTCTTCCTTGTTTCCCTGGTCCTTTGCTTTTCTCTCTCTTTCTGTATGACCTTATGTTCAATCAACCGATAGGGTAGAAACTGTATTTCCTAATATCTTGGTAGTGTCATGCACATTTATGTTGCCATACAGATAATTGATGTGTAATGAATATGAGTGAAAAGCCAGAAGGGTAGCGTTAATACTTGATGTAAACTTGACTCGTATTCATTTGTTATAAACACTCCCCAAAAAAACACATCACAGCACTGGAAAAAGGAGGTCTTTACTTATAACACGAGGAAAATATAAGGCTGCAGCCTGGTAACGCTGCTGTTGGTTTTATGTCCAAGTAGCCACACACGCAGGCTAGTCGGGGCGCTGTACAGCTGCTTACATCTTGCTCATTGACTTCTCAGAAACCTCTCCCGAAAACAAAACTCTCCAGAGGATGCAACTACTGAGTTTTTCATCAAAAGGGAACTGCTACCTTATCTTAATTTGATGTGTGTCTGCTGATTTAATTTTTCTTTTTGTGTTCCTTAGTCCCCTCACTTCATCTGAGTTAGGGTGTCCCGTAACTGAGCTATCTCCGATATAGTGGGCATCCTTGGGCAGTTTACTTCGCTATGGAGCAAATGCGTTGCAGTCTCTGACAGCACTGACTGGATGTGGACCACTAATATCTTTATTGCAACCAGAGCAATTAAGCAAAGCTGTGTCTGGATACAGCAATTTCGTAGTTTTTCTCTTTTATTTCCTTGTACCAAGGATTATGGCTTGCTTGTTTCAAGACACTGAAAATGATATACTTCTAACTCGGCTGATTGCAGCAAACAGATTGCGGGCGAGGCAGGGAGATGTTCAGTAGATAGAGATTGTGGATTATTTCTTTTTAGTAGAGAGAGATTGTGTTGCATTTGCCTTGTCTTTGAATCACATTAAATATACACGCCGTTAAAAGGCTATTGAAATGTTCAAATGTCAGTGTTTCAAATGAAAATCAATAGCATGCTATTAGGCTCATTATACTGCTGTTATGCATCATTAAAATGTATTTAAAAGCTTTCAGCATAAAACAGGAGATGGGATGAATAACAAGACACTTTGAGGACGTGCTGCATACCTAGAAGGCAATGAAGAGGCACAAGATAAACTTTGTAGGCAGCTGGAAAGCAAAGAGCTCACTGGGTGTTTGAAACATATGGGAACAGGAGAAAATGAATGATGCAGAACTCAAAGGATACAAATCAGTGGAGCTGCACCAGTGCTGGAGGAAAACAAAATCGTGCAATATTTTTAAAGATACTTTTATAAATGGGTCTTTGCAGTTTGAGGTTCTCTCTTTGCCTGGTCTATATATATCACAATACAACAATGCTCAGTAATGCCCCTAAAAATACTACTGGCATTTTGCCTTCTTGCACAAAAGGATTGTATCAGGTCCTAAAAGCAGGTCCTAAATTAGCTTTTCCAAGCATCTTTCTAGTCAAATGTCTTGTGGAAAAGTGTCACGTCATCAGATACTCTAACTTACTTGTTCCCCACCTGAAATAAATTTCTAATGAGAAACTTTTGGTTTAATATTTAAGTACATGTGCTTGTATGTTTATACATGAATAAGTACATACATATACAATTATATACATATGAGAGAAAGAGCTTCCATACTAAATTTCTGAAATTTTCTTTCTAAAGGGAAAGAATGGGCAGAAATGATTCTCTCAACAGCTGGGAATTTAAATGGGCATCAAGGACAACAGATTTCCAGTCCCTACACACATGTATTTTTATGGTTTTATACCCAATTGTCATTGAGCACGTGCTTCCCTTGTTCCTGGAGCAGGACCAGAAGACAGACCACCATCCTGCATCTCACCAAGCACACTATCACTAAAACCATCAGACCCTGCTTTCATAGAATCATACAATGGTTTGGGTTGGAAGGGACCTTAAAGACCATCTAGTCCCAACCCCCCTGCCGTGGGCAGGGACACCTCCCACTAGACCAGGTTGCTCAAAGCCCCATCCAGCCTGGCCTTGAACACTTCCAGGGATGGGGCATCCACAACTTCTCTGGGCAACCTGTTCTAGTGTCTCATCACCCTCACAGTAAAGAATTTCTTCCTAATATCTAACCTAAATCTACAGTCTTTCAGTTTAAAACCATTACCCCTCATCTTATCACTACACTCCTTGATAAAGAGTCCTTCTCCATCTCTCCTGTAGGCCTCCTTCAGGTACTGGAAGGCTGGTATAAGGTCTCCCCGGAGCCTTCTCTTCTCCAGGCTTTTGCTCCCTTTCTATCGCACTGAATCTTTAATCCCTATAAACAAAGGAAAGTAACTTCAGCCAGGGGAGATAAACATTCCTCTCTGTTCCTAACAGCCATAGCCTGGGCTGGAGTTTAAAATCCTATGGGCAGAGGAACAAAGAGAACCTGAATCTCCCCCTTCCTGGATAAGAGCTCTCTAACCAGCTCTGAATTATTGAATACTCTTCCAAAAGGTGGATTTCAAATTTGTAGCTTAAGCATAAAGTCCTTCCTCCTGCAATTTTATCTGCATAGGTAAAGATTCAACTGAATTGATTTTGTATAAAGCATAAATGAAGTAATTGAGCCAAGGAACGGAAATAGTCCCATTTGAGTCATATGTGCAATTGTATAGCTCAAATTATAAATGTTGAGTACTCAAAGCACACAGTGAAGAGTTCCCCAGCAATGTATATACTTAATGTTTTCACCTAAAACAAATGCTCAGCTATTTTTGAATTACTGATGGGTTTAAAAAAATTCCCTGTCTGATTAAACAGTAAGAAAAAAAGACAAATGAAAATATCATGTCACTTCAAATCATTTTTTTTTTGAAGAAAAATTGTTTCTGAGGTATCAGGGAAGGGTTTCCTAGTCAGAAGAAGGGTCTATGCAAAGATATATATGCTAATAGCTATACTGTATGCTGCTTTGACATGCCAATATGACCCTGCTGGAGTATCACCATTGATTTTAATTGGGGCCAAAGCACCATCTCTTCTGGAAGCATCTAACACTCAAGAAACCCAGTGAGTGGACTAATTACTTTACATGTGTGAACACCCACCATTTGAAAACTGGCTTAAAATGCAGAGCTATCACTAAAATGCAGAGAATTTTAAAAATAAAAGATGTAAAATTCTAAAAAGAAAGAATTCAGCAACAAACGTGTTCGTTTCTAAGCCACCCAGTGTTCAGCACTTACGAAGCCATTCATGCGGTGATGTTTTTGCTGTTTCTGAAGTGCTCTTCAAGCTGTATCCAAGAATCCCTTGGCATCTTGAGGTCTGACTAACAAGTGAAGACGCTTTCTCATACAGTTACTCAGGAAGGCTTTTAGGCATTGTTAGCATGCCAATAATGTTGATTGCTCCAGGAATAACAAAATCTATTTCTGCATTGATGGTTCCATCTTGTGTTTTGAATTGAAGAGATGAATTAGGAAAAAAAAACAAACCATGCAATGGTACATGTGAAAAGATGTATATAAAACGCACATACTGCTTCCTCTTTCTGGTATGTCGCTATTTAAAATACACTGTAGATGGGATGGGTCATTTAAATTATTATGGAAAGGAATTTGTGTACAAGAGAGAAGTCTCATGTGAATAAACAGAACAATCTGGAAGTGCTTTAATTTCCCCTTTGACTTCAAGGTGTGATTTAATTCCTTCCCACTCTGTCCTTCCCAGATGAAATGTGGGATAAAAGATATGCTGGTGGGAGTTGTTTCCTAAGTATTCAGCCTCTTTACTAGAAGATACTCAAATACTTGCTGCAGAGCAAGTCAGTTTAATACATCTTTGCCACTTTTGCTTTCTCCTTCTAAATGCTGTCTTTTTCTATTGCTACTTCATTAGTAGTTTTTTTTTTCCTACTGCCCACAATGCAGTTCGTGTTCCTTGGCTGTCATCTAAAATACAATAGCAAACCATAACATAATCAATTTTAATAAGGAAAGAAGGAAAAACAACTTCTACAGTTAAATTACACAGCCTTTCCCTTAGCTCAGGAAATCAAATCAAGTCAACCTGACTGTGCTGCTTTGGTTGTGGATCTAATTTTCCAGTAACAGTGACAATTTATCAAAGGGTGGTGTTCATTTAAATACTGAAACAGTTGCATACTAACAGTCAAATCATTTGTAAAGGTTTGTTTGTATTTGCAAAGGGTTACCTGCCAAGCTAGATTGTCTGTGTCACTTTTAGTTTGGAATCTGTGCATTTATGAGCCAACAGGACAGAGTCAGACAAGAAGACCGAGTGTCAGTAACTTAAGTATAGCCCCAATCCCTTTATCCTTCTTTAGGAACTCAAAGCATGATTTTTACTGAGGCTTTTACTCAAACACAAAGAATGACAGGTATATTTTATGCTTTTATTGACCATTTAATAGGTATTCTATATGCCATCTAGAAGAAATGGAATATGCTCAGCCTGCTCCCAGAGGAGCTGTTCTGCAAAGGCAGAAAACTGAACCCTTCCCTTCACACCGCGACTCTGCTGCTGTGATGTATCTCCTGTGGAATCCAACCCCCCCAGACCCACACTGAAGTAGCTGGGGCCCCAGCCTTCCTCCTCGAGTGTAATGTGACCTATTTCAGAAATCAAATCTGGCTGAGAACTCATCTCTTTGAGTCTGCACTGGTATGACATACTCTTGCCTCTTCGTTACACAAGTTTTGAGCCTAAGAATATCCAACACACATGCCCACAAAATATAGCTCTCTGTGCAGTTACAGAAACCTTCCTTTGCAAGCGCATTTACTGCACCTCCTGCCCTAAGAGTATTTTATCCTCATCTCTGTCTTAGATTAAGATCTTTGCTACCCTGAAATGGCAATCTGTTTTAAAATCACTGTGACTTCAAAATTCCCTTTGTCAACTGATGTTTGTGCCCACCCTACTTCCTCTAAAGTATTCCGTCTTCTAAACTGTTAGCTTTCCTGCTCTGACCAGAAACCTTTTAGTTTGGATAGAATAATTTCAGGTGGCTGCATTAGCCATGTATGAGTCACACGATTTTTTTGCTATATCTCAGTCATTGGGGAAACTTTTGATTACTCTGAAGTCCATTTCTGCAATTCTAAATCCATTGTTCCAGTAAGGACATCATCCAAGAGTGGCTTACATTTCTGAAATTTACAGGAAAAGAAAAGATAGCTTTCTTTTTCTAAACATGTTTCCTTTTTTTTTTGCAACAAATGCTTTTCTCTGGTATCTTCAGCAGAGTTTGTTATCAGGAGCAGGCTGTACAAAAAAGACCAGCTGGATAGAAGCACCCCAGGTCTATTTGGCTGTGGATTAGCATCCAGCAAACTGTCCCTCAATTTAAAGCACAATTTTAGGCATGATCATTTCTAGCCATAAACGTAACCCCTAAAATGAATAAATACAACTTTTGCCATCACAACATAAGCTGAAAATCTGTTGGTGAGTCTGAGGTCAACAGATAAGCACAATGAACAAAAGCATTGAGGGGAAGAGGCTATAGGAAAGAAGCAAAATTAATTCTTTGCATCTCTGCATGGGATCTTGGATACATTCCCAGACAAGAACCTTTACTAATGGGGTACAAGTCAAGCTAACTGTCTCACAGTGAGGTGTTAGCAGGAGATGTGAAATGAAATGCTTAAAATGAGTCACTACCACCACCAGGATCAGACGGGATTCATCCAAGAGGTTTGTATCAGCTGAAGGATGAAGATGCTAAACCATGAACTGCAACGTGCAACCTGCTCATCAAAATGGTCTCAGTATCAAAGAAATAAGGTGGAAAGTCTGATACCAATCTTTAAAAAGGCGTGGAGATAATCCAACAAACTATAAACCACCAAGTCCAACTTCTGTACTACGGAAATTGCATGAAACTACAACAATGACAGAACTTGTGTGCACAAAGGGGAGACTGAGGAGTAACCTCCCTGTGTGTGCATAGAGGGATGATGCACTCTTCCCAGGTACATGCTAAGGTTCCTGGTGAGACAAAATCATTCAGGACTGTAAAAACAAAAACTGGCAGGAAGGTGCTGCAAGAGATTTTCGTAATATTGCATGATGGAATTTAAATGGCAGTGATATTTGATAAATACCAAGTCAAATACTGCAATGAGGGTGGGGTGGAAAAGGAAGGAATCCTTCCCTTTTGTAGTGGTGGGTGCTACCTATCTATTCCTGCTGAGAAAGTCTTTGAGGACAGTTCTTTTTTAGTGTCAGGTTCACAACTCTGAAGAGCAAATATGAAAAAGGAAAAGAGAAATAAACAGGACTCATTCTAAAAAGGTGGATAAAACTCTGGGACAGTCACAGCTTGAACAATGGATGCAAGTTTGGTGCTCCCTTCCCAAAAAGGATATGGCAGAAGCAGAAAAGGCAAGAGAGGGGCAACAAAGATGGCAGAACGAGGATGCCACAGAAGGGGACATGACCTTAGAGAGGAACAACCGAGGTAAGACGTGATAAGAGATTCGCAGAATGATAAGCAGTGAACAGAGTGGAGAAGGAAGTACTAGTTTGCACAGCGCAGTTCTTCAACTGCAGAACCCATTGCCACAGAGTTTTATGCATGCCAAAAATAGAAACGGGTTCAGAGAGCACTTAAGAGGAAGAAGATGTCCTGGGGGCTGGGAATCACAGTGATGAGCATTCAACCTTCGACTCGGGACGCACCTTAACAGTAGACTGCCAGAAGCCAAGTGTATGCAGGTGAAAGTACCACTCTGGGCTTTCCCCCTTTTTGGCCACCAGGGCACATTGCTGGCTCATGGTCAGCTCGCCGTCCCCCCAGGACTCCCAGGTCTCTCTCTACAGAGCTGCTCCCCAGCAGGTCAGCCCCCAGCCCGTACCGGTGCACGGGGTCATTCCTCCCTGCGTGCAGGACCCTATGCTTGCCCTTGTTAAACTTCAGGAGGTTCCTCTCAGCCCAACCCTCTCATCAAACGCGTTCCGTTGCTCAAGGAGACGGCGGCGAGGCCTTCCCCGGAAAGAAGGAAACGGTACCCCCGGCCGCCCGGCGGGCAGCTCCGGCCGCGGCCGGGCCCGGGGGCGGGGGCTCCTCCGCCTCAGCGCCGCCGCGCGCCCCCTGCCGGCCCCAACCGCAGCCGCCTCCCTGCCCGGCCAATCCCCCGCGCCGGCCCCGCCCCCGCCGGGCGGACCGAGCCAATCCCGTTCCTCCAGGCGGGGGCGGGGCCGCGGCCCAATGGCCTTGCGCGCCTCCTCGTCGCCCCGGCGCCCAGCCCCGGAACCTCCCCGGCTGCCTTACGGCCGCCGCCGTAAAGCGGAGCCGGCGCGACAGCGCGCACGGCGTTACGGCAACGGCGAGCGCCGGGGCCGGGGCCGGGCCGGAGTGGGTGGCGGCGGTCGGGGGCGGATGCCCGGGGGCGGGGGGAGCCCGTCGCCCGGCACTCAGGTGGGAGCGGAGGCGGGGGAGGCGGGCGGCGCGGCGGCCGGCGGGCCGACGGGCGGCAGGATGAGCCTGTCGCCGAAGGAGCTGTCGAGCCTGCTGAGCATCGTGTCGGAGGAGGCGGGCGGCAGCACCTTCGAGGGCCTCTCCAGCGCCTTCCACCACTACTTCGGCAAGGCCGAGCACTTCCGCCTGGGCTCCGTCCTCGTCCTGCTGCTGCAGCAGCCCGACCTGCTGCCCAGCCCGGCCCAGCGCCTCACCGCCCTCTACCTCCTCTGGGAGATGTACCGCACCGAGCCCCTCGCCGCCAACCCCTTCGCCGCCGTCTTCGCCCACCTCCTCAACCCCGCCCCCGAGCGCGGCGGCGACGAGGCGGAGCGCACCCCGCTCTCAGGTGCGTCCCGCCGGGCGGCGGGTGGTGCGGACGGAGGGAGGGACGGAGGGACAGGTTGTCGCTTCCCGCCGGCCGCTCTCGCTTCCCGCCTTTGGAAACAGCGGTGGGAATCTTTTCATGGCAAGCGTGGCCGGGCCCGATGTCAGATAGGCCACTTGGTTGGGTCGTAACGTGGAATTTTTTGGGGGAGAAAGCCGTTGGAAAAGCTTATTAGGAGGCTGTTGACAGCTTTAAAGCGGTGAAACAAACCTCTCAAAGAAATGCATGAGAGTGAAACACTTTTTCCCACTTCAGCAAATACAAGCATGACAGTGATGGGTTTGTTTTTTTCTTTCAGTTTCTGAAAAAAATTATTTTTATAACTTATAGTGTGAATTGCAATGTCTAGTCGTATTTAATAGCTCACTAGTTGTCTAAATTGGAAAGCATGTCAAGAAATAGCTGTCACTGACTTAGCATCAGGTGTTGCACATCGAGATGCATGACACCGATCAGTATAACACTGTATTTTACATCACGTTAGGAGCTGAGTAGGTAACAGTTTTGTGTGTGCTCACAAAGACTCTTCAGCTGCACCGATCTTGCCATAAATCACATATTAGTTTGTGGTTTAGTTTTGCTTGTTTCACGTGAAGCATATGGAAGCTATTAATGCTACTGCCTTAAAAATCAGGGATTGTTTCCTACTGTGTCTCCACAGGCTTCTTACCTCCCATAACTCCTCCAGAAAAATTCTTTCTATCTCAACTGATGTTGGCCCCCCCTAGAGAACTGTTCAAGAAGACTCCTCGGCAGATTGCTTCAATGGATGTGGGGAACATGGCCCAGTCAGTGGATATAAGTGGACTACAGCTGGCATTAGCAGGTAAGGAAGGTTTGTGGCTGTGGTTCAATTATGAATGGAAATGCTAATTGTAATGTGGCTGTGAGCTACCTGAGAAACACTCCTGTCTATTCTAAATATGAAAAAGATTGAACTGTGCTTTATGGTCTTCAAGCTTGTGTTCAAGCACAAAGAGAAACCATGCAGAGATGACGTCTTAACGGTTTTATCCTATTTAACAAGCATCTTTTTAAGCATATATATCACTGCCTTAAACGTGAGACCATTTTGCAAGTATAGGAAGGAAGATTTTTTTTCATCTAAAGCCTTCATTCTTGTGTGTGTCTGTATTTTTATCCCTTTTCAGTCTTTGCAGTATTTCTATTATTAGAGAATAAGCATAACTGTCATGCTGCCATGTACTGGTACTTGGACTGCACCTGGAAAATTGGCTGTTTCAATTATATCTTCAGCTTTATAAAAGAAAGTCAGATCTTGCAGCGTTAGCTCAAGAGTGGGGAAGGTGGTCTACTTTTACTAGATTGAAAAGAAAAGCAATGTGATGCTTATCCTTTGACAGGAGAAAAGGAGCAGGAACATGATTGTTCTGATCACGTTGACTGATGAGTCACATCTGGAGCTAATCTGAAATAGAAAATATTGTTGGGAACAAGGAGCCAATTTGAACACCAAAAAAATAGTGGGTTTTTTCCTAGGTACGTGCAAATGAACCTGCTCGCTTGAGAACTGACCATCCCACTTCTATATCTGTACAATGTGGTTTACTGGTCTGAGGTCAGGCACTAACTAGGCTTTCTCTGTCCTGCAGTTGTAT
>KZ505871.1:279007-296589 GCA_002844005.1 Limosa lapponica baueri | reverse complement strand
TTACTTGGGAAATGGGCACAGTCTATTAATTTCAGAGCCCATTGATGAAAACACTCAAACTTGTTACTGAACTTGCTGTATTTGCTTGTTATGTGGGAACTTTCCCACATTCCCTACTGTGTTTGGTTTACACAGCAAGGTTGCTGCAGCCAGGTTGCCTCTGAGGAGAGGCTGGGGCTGCCCTGTGCCAGACCCAGCCCATACAAGCTGGTGCAGCTGAGCCCCTCAGCCAGGCTGGGGGCACCTCTGTGACATCTCCATGTACCCCATGGAGAGGATCCACATTGGAGCAGTTCCTTTTAGAACTGCAGCCCACAGGAAGGACACCTCCCCACCCCTCATTGGAACAGTGTGAGGAAGGAACATCAGAGACCAAATGTTATGCACTGACCCCAGCCCTCTTCCCCCCACTCACAGGGGAGAAGGATGGAGAGGAGTCAGGAGTGAAGGAGTAAATGTGAGCCTAGGAAGACTAGGGAGAAAGAAAGAAAAGGTGGCTTTAGCTTTGTCCTTGTTTCTCACTACCCTACTCTGTTTTTAAATGGCAATAAATTAAAATTAATCTTCATCACATCTGTTTTGCCTCTGATGGTAACTGTTTATCTTGACCCCTGGGTTTTTACATCTTACTGTCTTCCCCTGTCTTACTGAGGAGGGGGAGTGAGAGCAACTGGGTGGACATCTACCCATCAACCCACTCTGTCCAGGTATTGGTTATACAGGGAAAAACTCTACAACATGCAGAAAAGTTAAGCTTGTTTTTTTTAAGCATGAAGTTAAGCTTGTTTTGTGCTATGCTACTTGACCATCTCAGATCCATTTCTGCAAGTGCAGCAAAGAAAACCCTCCAGCTTCTCAGACATTGCTTTTTAAAAGGTCTGTATAATTTATTATGGAATTTGAGCTTTTAGCCATTAAGTTACAACAACAATGCATAACTTGACATTCTTACAGTTGTACATACACAATGGAAAAGACATAGCCCAGTGCTAAATCCAAACAATGCAACCAAGTTAATACGAGGTTACCATAGAAGACAGTCAACTGTGAGTAGTTGTTGACAGACTGGCAAGTCCAAATAGTTCTCTGCAGTTATGTTTATAGTAAAAGTAATTGGCTTCAAAGTTTTGGACTTAAGCTTCAGACTAACAGAATGATGGAAACTCAAATTATTTTGCTCTTCTGAATTAAGTAGGATATGCTCATTTAAAAATGCAGTATCATTACCATGTTTCAGATGGTGAAAAGTAGTTTCAGGTCCAATGGAAGTATAGCAGACATTTTCCAGGCAATGCATTCTTCACACAAACACATGCAATTATAGAGACATTCTACTTTTAAAACTTTCTCAAATCAAGTTTTGCAATACAGCAGGATATCCAAGGAGAGAGATCAGGACTCATACTGAACAAAAACAAAAAAGCCTTCAGCTTGATTTGTGCACGTTTAATCTACAATTCCAATTCCCAAATCTTCACGTATCACCTGTGAGAGAAAAGAACACATCTAGTAAAGATCAGTCTTGAGGATGGAAGACATGAACAATTTTTACAGCCATTCTGGTTAAAATATTTATATATCTCTCTATGTATCTATATCTGCTGCTGCTATCTTCAATTTCAGGAACTGTAATTCACCATGGCCCTATTATAAAACTGCATCTCTTCAGCTTACCCAAGGGGAGATTCTTGCTCTTCCCTCCTCCACCCCAACTCCTCATCCCCTTAGCCCAGCTCTAAAACTCAGTTAATTGCACAGTAAAGATATTCAGTTTCCTAGTTTGTCAAAATACAGCTTTGATAAGATTTAGTTTTCTGCCACTTAAACCAAATTAGTTCATCACATACTCTTCATCTGAATGTGAGACAGAGCAAAGTAAGTAGAGCAGAAAAGGAAAACCAAAGAGGAACACTCTATCTCTTCTTCTAACAGCAAGCTATTAAGTTGGTCTGAGCCATTGTGTGAAGCCTCACCCAGCCTGGTGGCTGAGGGGAGACACACAGAAGAGAACAGTCTCTTGTCAAGCTGCCAACACAATTTGATTCACCCGGCAGCAAACGCCAACAGCTCCACTCCTTTCAGTCTAACCCCATTGAGATGTTGCCAACTGATTCCTCTACCAGATCCGAGTTCTGCCTCTCCTTGTACAGCCGCAGAGCCCGTACATTCTTACTGATCTCAGGATCTTCATCCATCCAGCACAGAAATGCTGTATTCAAATCAATTCAAACCAAACCCATGAAAACTACACATGCAACCTCTCCACTCAAAAAAAAAAAAAAAAAAAAAACAAAAAAACCACCACCAACCACAAACCCAAAAAACTAACCCCCTCCCCCAAAAAGCAGACAAAATACCCACCTAACCATTGCCACATCATCATCATTACTGGCTCAATTCAGGGTGCTAAGGGCTCTGTGGAGCAGGAGCTCTCAGTTTTACCTACACTTGGGATGTTGATATATAATAAAAACATGGTTTTATTACACATTGTGGCAACAACCAAAAAAAAACATTCTGCAAATTCAGAATGCCGTTCTTAACCTACTGGTGTATACTTCAAAGTGGAGTTGGTACTGCTAACAGTAGTTGCATGTCTAGGCCGGAAAAGTTGGCTTTTATGGGGCAGCTAAATAATCAGCCCAACCTGTTGTGTCCCACCTGTAGCCATCGTAATGCAAACCCAAACACCTTTCACTTCTGGTCAAGCTCATCAAAACCTGCAAGTGTAGGTACTGCCTCTGCCTCAGACACCCGCTGAACCACAAGGGCACAGAAAGCGGGGTAACCATCACTACACACCTGCTGGGCTCCCCCCCCAACCCCCCCGCCACTAGCCAGAACTACTACTGACTAGCCTTAGAGAAAGCTTAGCAGAAAAACAGGGCAACCACTACTTTATCAAGTGCTTAAAAAAAAAAAAGTCTTTGCATGTTTGACAAAGCGTTTGGGTGTTTGACAATGGCGTTTCTCTGTGCCAGTTACGCCCTGGCACAGGACCGGAATTCCCAAAGTGTAACAGCCCAGCTTTGGCAGGAATATACCAGTGCCCAATTTATTAAGTCGGCACAGATTAAAAGCATTCTCACTGTAGTTAAATCATCCTGCAACTCCTCCGGCACATCTCCAGAATCTAGCACTAATTACTGGCAACAGGTTACCAGACTACATTTGCATACTCATGGGGGTGAGGGGCAGGGGGAAGGAGTTAACTGCTATCTAATCAAACTTCCCTGGTACATGCAAAGAATCTCCCCTAAGCATTGCTTAGAGCCAAAGAAGAATTCAGTGTAGGGGTAGTTAGTAAAAGAAAGTTCGAATTTTCTAGTTAAATTGGTACTGCAGGTAATTAAATGCACTGTTAACATGCATTTAGACCCGAGAGGTCTATTTTTGCTTGCTATCAAGTCTGAAAGTTGAAGCTAGTTTAAAGTTATTTACTATCAGATTTATGCTCTAACTTGGCATTCATAGACTATTACTAATAAACTAAGATTTCTGAACAAAGAGGGCCTCCAGTCTCACTTTAAACACTAGTCCACCTTGACATGAGCACAGCTCCTTTTCAAATAAAAAAATAATAATTAAAAAAAAAAAATCACTTGAACTTTACAAATTTTCTCCCTAACAGTAACACCAGAACTAAGGAAGCCATACCAGTGAACATGATACTAACAAAACTCATTCTACAACAACAACATCCCCTAGTCCTGGTTAGGGATTTTCCCCAACTGATTTATTCAACATCTCCATTGAGGGGGCTGTGTGCTTCATGTGGGCACCATGCTTTAACTTTGTATAATCCTACCACGTGAATGCCTCTAGTAAGAAATCCTTTGCCTGATTTCAGCAAAATATGACAGACAGAGGTCTCAGACATGTTCCTGCACATTTTATGAAAAACACACAGCTAGAAATAGAAAAAGATTGGGCTGGGGGGCCAGAAGGAACCTACAACACACACAGCATCAGCTCCCACATCAGGCAGGCCATAGCCTAAGCAGAAGAGGCAGATTAAAGGTTCTCAAAGTGGTAGGGAAAGGAGTCACAAGGCACCTATCCCGCAAAAAAAAAAAAACTCATAGCAGGGAAAGACTCATTAGTTCTGACCTTCATATAAGCTTCTGGTAAAGTGCTAGAAACTAGAAATACCAGTTTGATCCAGATCAGCAAAATCCGAAAACCTGTATTTACCTAGAGCTGCTTACAGCCATTTACTCAAAAAGTAATCGATTTGAGTTATAACAGTAGGTGACAAGCTTCACGTTTCTAATCCTCTCTTGCTACTGTTTTAAGCTCCATAGATTGTCTCTTTCCTGTCCTGTACTTTTTTAACCTACTGCTTTTTGCTAACGCACATCAGCTTTTCGACTGAGGTCAGACTAATGATTCGCTTCAGGAGATTTTTGTCATGGTGCTTCCAAGGAGAGCAAACTGCTTGCTGGAGGCACTGCAATTCGGCCTTTTATTGTCATCATTCCTCAGTAGCACAGCTGGCCTTACAGGACCTAACTATATCGAAGATGAACTCCCTGCAAACCAATTCAGCTGAACCAACTGTAACTACACTTGTGAAGGGCTGAAAGGAACCCAGTATAGTGTGCTAGCATTAGAAACGTACTCCAGGAATCTTCATGCTCGGATATCTTTCCAAGTCAGTACTACTACTTACACTTCAGATTTTATAAGCTCACTTTTCAATTTGCAGGTTCTTTAGCTTTTCTTCCAGCGTTCTGCTGGATATCAGCTTTGATTCTTAAGAAAAGCTTTTGGTTTTATAGGTATTAGACAAAAGCTGAAGTACTCACCACATTTCTCCCCTCAGCACGAATATTGCGCTGCAGGAACAGCAAGACACAATCCACAGACTGACAAGACTTCTCTTGATAACGCCTTTTGGTTCCTCCTTGAGCTAGAATTTAAACCCTCTCAACATGTACTACATCAATGTTCAGTTTTGTGTTAAGGAAGAGGGAGAAGACTTAGATTTTAATATTGAAGAGACAGTTTAAAAGGCAGTTCTGGAAGTGTTGATAAGCTTCTTTTGGAGACATAAATGTCCCTATACGTTGTTTGGTTTAGTTGTGGGTTGTTTCTTTATTGGTTCAGTTTTGGAGATGGTTGGTCAGTCATATTCCATTCTCGTGTGCTTCTTGTAAGATAAAGGCATCACAAAAACTTGCACCTGCTGGTGACATCAGAACAACAACCTGACAATTTTCCAGTAAACCTAAAAGTTACACTCCTACCGGGAAGAGGCAGATTTAATTTTCTTTATAGTAGGCATTAATAGGAATATTTTGAAGGAAATTTAGGGTGAAACATCTGCTCTGCAAAGTAGAAGTTCAGATTATATTTCCCCAGCTGAAACCTCTGTCATTTCTGGAACATTCATTCTAAAATTAAAAAGTTATTGCTTCTATTGAAGCTCAATATAAGTTAGAAAAAGAATTGCATATTTTCTTAAAAACATTCCAAATATACATTTTAAAAACAAAATGCACTCTAAAACAATGTCTAGTAAAAGACACTGTTTTAAGCAACCTGTAGTAACAGCTTTACAAAAGAAAATTGAGGAATGTAGCATATTATTTATAACATGACAATGCTAAAATCCTAAACAATTCACTTAACACTCCTAATAAGTAGTGTTTTAAATATACATATTTCTTTACAAAACATTTAGCAATTCCTTATACCACTTACAGTATATAAATATTTGGATAAGAGGTCATAATGGGAGATGCCAGGGTTTATATTTACTCTCAGATGCTTCAGGTTTCTTAAGTGTTTTACTATAAGGCACAATACTGCTAATCTAAAAGAAAGGAATAAAAGCTAGTGGCAAACCCAGTCAAAACTCCTAGTGTGGAATATCCAAGAGAAGAATTCCAGCATCTCTATACAAAGGAAAAGCAAAAACCAACCAAACAAAAAAAATAATCAAACTCTGTAGATCCTAAGAAACAGCTTCAATTTGTATGTAACGAAGTGGGACAGGATGGGAGCAGGAGTAAGAAGGAATTAAGTAAATTCTTATAAATAGACTAATAAATATATTTTAGCCATAATTAGCCCTTTACCTCTGTTCTACTGAGTTGAAGATTGAAAGAGGTTACCAGTGTGCATATACCTAAATAAGTCTACATGCTCAGCACGTGAAGACCACCTAGCACAACCTATTACTGCCAAATTCAGTATAAAAGCGAGCAAGATGGAGAAAGTCTCCATTTGTCTCAGCATCCACTCCGAGTAGAACACATTACAAGATCAAATTAGTATTTGTTACGTGTAAGGAAAGTTGCAACTAGCAATTTTTTCCAACACAAAAAAGGATATGCAACATATCCATGAAGTTATTGGATTCCTTCAAGATTAGGTTATGTCTTTTCTAAGAATATCCATCTCCAGTTACAACATACCAGAACTTTCAGAACATTTTAATAGTTGTAGTCTTGTAAGTGTTCTCCATGTGTACATACTGAGCATAAATAGTGCATCCAAAATATTTATCCGTTAGACATTCTACATTGTTTTCACTGCCTAGTCTTCGTCTTTGTTACAGCCCTCTGGAACACAATGACATTGTAACAATGCTTACAGAAAAAGGGTTATTGCATCTTTTTTTAGGATGAGACATCCAGAGGAGATTTTATAAAATCCTCCTGTGTACAAAATTCTTAGTTATTAGCCCTTTTGGAACACCAGCTAGAAAAGTTTGAAAGGTAAAATAATTTACATTGTTATTTTTTCCGTTAACTAGACAAAAGTCCATACTAATTAAATAAAAAATAATAGTTCTTCAACAGTCTATTCAAGATATCTTCCATGAAGCAGTTCAGTGGGAATTTCCATTAGATAGATGTTCTCCATGACGGTTATTACTGACATCCACATCTAGAAGCCAGGAATTAGAAGAAAAAAATCTTAAAATGGTAAATCAACAAACAATTTTATCTTACATTAATCCAAACTCTAGCAACAAAATTCATATACTTAAGGATCTCAAGATTCTTGTGTAAATAATCCTCCTAAAACACTGTTTATGTCTTTTTTATTTTTTTTTCCTCCTCTCAAGACCAACCTTCTCCAGCTCAATACAATTCCCTCAAAATCTACCTGCTTGTATTTTCTGAACATCAGTATTAAGTGACACCACTCAGTCTGGTCTACAGTGCAATACTAACACTACTAACATCACTTAAAGAATGGCTTCTTCTAATACCACGACTGGCATTAAGAATTGTCAAGTGATGAACTAAATTATTACTCACCAAGTAATGCTGTGGTTTCACCTGCGTCCTCTTTTAAACTGGTACATTGCAATACAGATTCATTAGTGGAAGAAGCTGACAATTCGCTTACTTCATTTCTGTCATCATCTTGTAAAGCAATACTCAGACTTCCAACTGAAACACTGCCACTTATTGATTCAGGGATTGGAACTTCAAGTACATCTTCAGGGTCCCCCTTCAAAATTAAACATATTTAATTGACACTTTTGTCTACCATGAGGCATCGACATTCCTCAGTGTTACCACTTTGTAACTTCACCTTATTGGAAAAAAAATAACACCTTTTTTTTTTGCCTATCATCTACACACTCATGGGTAAAGCGTTGAGCAGTGTCTACTTTCAATGTTATTGTCTGACTGCAAAGAAACAAAGCCAAGCAAAAGAAAAGCCGCTTTTTCAAAGCCAAGAGCAGCAACAGGAGGAGTCAACGCAGCCAGCCTTTGGATGGAATATTTCAACACTGTGGCAACAGCATTGCTGCAGGCTGGGTTAGGAGCAGGCTCAGCACGTTTAAAGCCTTCACTGAGCAAACCTATTGATCCTTTATGAGTTTGCGGAAGCCTCTGTTTTCCATGATAGTAGTTGGGCAAGCTTTTTGCTGGGGTAAGCAAACATTTGACGTGAGAACAAACTTCCCTCCTTCTCTATCTCCAGCCTAACTTTAAGTCTGTTCCAAAAATGCAAATATGCTGGCTTGTCACTTTGCAGGAACACACCACCTGCAGCACAGGCAAAGGAATTTATGTTACCTATTGTATAGCATGAGCTATTTCTGATCCATTCTGAAAGTTAATTTGAAGTCCTACATGCACAATTCTTTTCCTAAAATTAAACAGACTACCTTCACTAAGCCAGTGCCATTGATATACTGACATTATTTATACATAAGCAAGTATACTGCGGTACAAGTAGCTATTCTGTAGGCTTCATAATGAGTATTTTTCCCCTCCTCAAACAATTAGCGAAGGCCCACCTTAAGATTTCATAAATTCTAGGCTGAATCTTTCTTTAGCACCAAAGCAGCATATTTTAAAATGTACTGAATATTAATAAGCTATAGAACTGCTACAATTGAACACAAGTCAAGACACATGTGATATTAATCTCTACACATGTGGGCAGAGGGCATTAGTGATTTTGGTTTCCAAAACTTAGGCAGTTAAATAAGCACTGAAACTACAAGATTCAACAAAGCTCTACTAAATCAGTCAGACATGCTGAACTGCAGTAGTTTTTCTGGTAAGAAACAGCATAATGCAGAACTAGACCACTGAAAAACTCTTTACAAAACAAAAGCCAGGTCATAGAACTTGGTGCCTTCTTTCTACTCTGAGCCTGAAAAAATAATGAAGCATCTGAAGTATCTGTTTTCCATAAAAGTGAATAGAGCCTTCAGCCTCTTTGCAGAAGGTTTAGCAGATTTGTGTAATAAGGCTGCACATTCTTGTCTGCAGTTATATCACTCAGCAAGCACACTGCTGAAAGAAGCTGCCTTGCTTTTCGCACGTTTGGCCCCTCGCATCAGTACAAAATTCACACAATCACTCTACAAACTAGACTGGGAAACCTGGATCAGGCTGAAAACTAAGCTCGAAAAAAAAACCTGAATGATTTCTGACATTACTAGCTTCAGTGGGACTTGAATGATTGATGCATAAGCAAGATATATTTCCTCCGTCCCATTATAAAAAAGAACTGGGCTTCTGTGCTTAATGTAATACCATTCAACCTGCTTTCCAACATTCATTTTGCCTAACAAGCAGAAGAGATATTTAGTACTCTTCCTGGCTAGGCCTGGTATCAGTATCCTCTGCAACAGCATGAAGTCAGGGAATAGAAGTCTTCTGAAGGTTCTAGCATTTCAGTTTTCAGACTGCATACAAAAGGATGTAAGCTTTTCCATAACACAAGTTACATCAACTCCAAGAATTGAAAGTGAGCAAGAAATAAGCTGCTAACATAAGACTGTTACAGTAATGATAGTTATTTCGCATGACAAAAGAGATTGCAACTCTTGGGTAAAGTCTGACTCAACACACAGAAGTGCCACAAACTGGTACATATATTACAGTGCAAGAGTGCTGTCACCTTTGACAAAACAAGAAAGTTAACTCATAAAAGTATTCCATAGATCTGCTAAGATTCTGCAATGAAGTAAGAGGAAAGCTAGTCAAAATGCAGACCTAATCTATGAAAGGAAAGTCCCTGAAACCAAGGAACACCCCTATTTTCTGAAGATCTCTGTACATCAGTAGAAGAGAAGTACATTCACACCTATGGCATTTTAGTTGAACTCAAAACTATTTATCAACAGTGACCAAGTAACCTACCGCATGTGTCTTCATCTCTCTTTTCTGGTGCTGTCAGAAAGAAATGAGAGCACATCATTTTCTCTACTTAACCAATTTCTGCTGAATGTCTTTAGGAAGGTTTTAAGTACTGGCTTGCTTACAGGGATAAAACACTGAGCATATGTGGAAGTACACAAACACTGAAGTTAAAAAATCCTAATTTCTTCCTTTGAGTTGCAGTTCTCAACAAGATCCAATATATACTCTAGATCTACTGATTTAAGTTATATTTTTGTAGCTTGGGCAAATTGCCACACCTCTGCTTCCTTACTATCATCAGCTGAAAACAGAAAAAATTGGTTATCGCAAAAGAGTACACAGAGGATTCATAAGCCGCTCAATACACTCTTTAAGCTCTTATCCATAAAATTCCCTTATTTTTCTGGTTCTCACTCAATTACCCTTGCATTTTTGCCCAGCTTCTTCAGTCTTGTCAAGTAACAACTGTTCTCATTCTGAACAGTTACTTGAAGTCTTGCCTCCTGCACTGTATTTCTACCTGGAAGATTAAAGTAAGTGTGCAACATACCCAGTATCCCAAAGCTTTGATAACGTCTAGTTTACACATTGGACAAGTTCGGTGGTCCAAAAGCCAAGGGTCAATGCACGTTCTATGGAAGATGTGCCTAAAGAAAAGAAATGCCCTTTAGAACTTATCATGAAAGCCACACACCTTTCCTTCAAACGATGTGCAGATTACTACATTAAAAAATAAACCAAATCCTTTATAACCTTGACGATGAGGTACTGCTTAATTTACTAGGACAGACATAGTTCTGGAAGCACCTTTTTTCATGCTAGCTTTCAGCAATAAGAGATGTCACTAACCACAAGGACACCACAGAGCTACCGTTTCAACAGCGTACAGTTCTAACTTAATACTAAGAAAGCTCTGCTTCACTCCTACACTTCTCCCAACAGCTCCTTTTTCTTGTACAGATATGAAGTGCTACGCCATCACCCAGTGCCTTTCAACATGTAACGGGATACAAATGGCACAGCTTCAGCTCTGCCACCAGAGTTTCAGAAGAGTTTCCAGACAGGTCATCACATATTTCTTAGGGAAAAGACGCTAAAGAGGAAAGAATAATTATGGCAACTTACTTGCATGGCAGAATTCGGACAGTGTCTTTCAGTTTATAGTTCTCAATGCACACAGCACAGTTTTCCACTTCAACATCTAAACCCTAAAGACAACAACATTTAAATGTATTACATCCATATTTCATTTCAGAACAAGCTTTGTGTAAGAGCTAGCTTCACAGAATTTAAAATGCATAAAAAGGTTTAGCAAATAAAAACCATCTTCCTCATTTAATTCAAAATTCCATCAAGAGGTGATCTGATCAAGTAATACCAAATATTAAAAGCAGCCAAACTCAGATTTTTTTAACTTAAATAAGCATACACAGTACCTTAAGTAATTTGTCAATTCTCAAACATTAGCTTTGCTCATGGGAGCACAGTAAAATTTCAGTTTAAAGTAACTATAAAACAAAGAAATTTTAAAAGATGTCAGCTTAGATGAAAGCTCACAATCTAATTCTTAACTGATGGTCCCAAGGACTTGCAAGTGTTTAAGAAGGAAGAGATTCTTGGGGTTGAATACTGCAAACCTCTTCTTCCCCACTTTTTTTTTTTCTACCACATCCTAGCAGATACCCCTTTGTAGCTAGAAGAGAACTGATGTATGCAATTTGGGATGGTTTTTAAAACTTCCCTCCAAGCTCACACCAGAGAGACAGTCAAAACACAGTTATTTCCCCACCTCAGTTTGTTTTTTTCTAAGGGTTAAATATCTTTCCTAACAGGTCTTACTGCCTTCTTGAAGCTGTGCTTACAGTTACAGTGCAAATACGATGCGGATATCTCCAGACACAAGAGAAATAATTCAATGTTAATTGAGTTGTGTAAAACATAAGCATTAGAAGTACAGAGGGTAGGCCAAGTTCTTCCCTTTCATCCCCCACAAAATAAGTATTTTGTGTTTACTGCTTACTGAAGCACTTCAATTTCATTACCACAAACACTCAAATGAATTAATACTGCAAGCAAGCTTTCAAGTTCAAGGCAAGTTTTTCCCTCCTTTCCATGCTATCAGTTTACGTAATTAATGCCTTAAATTCCCAAGTAAATCAAATTAAGACTTTTTTTTTTACATAAGCAAAGTTAAGACAAGTATTTATTCTGTAACAAACATTTTTTTATTCTGCGCAAGAGGCAAAGTCCAAGCATACTATATGTAGCACATACTCAAACGAGCGTTCATTTTACAATAATCCCATAAGCTTCTCAGGAAAGATCTACATGATAGCAAATACATTTTTAAAATACTGAGATCTTTTTAGTTAAATGCCTCAAACCCAAGTGAAGTGATAATGAAAGAGATAATGAAAGACTATGTTGTGTCACAATAAAAGAAATATACTTCTAGTCATAATGGCTGAAAGAAAATATTTAAAGAAAAAAAACACATTAACAGAGTAGATGGGACTGTATTTCCAGATAAATTTACATTAGTTCATGAGAGTTCCTCCGCATCATTAAGTTATATAAATTTGCTGATAGCGGGCTGATTCAAATCGAGTTAGAAGATACTATTTACCAAACAGAAAACCTCTATTCTAATAGAGAGATTTTAATCTAATCTCATTCTACTTTGCTTAATTAACATGGCATTCATAGTTCAGCATACTGCATAACGACTTAGTTAACTTCCCCCTTTTTATTTATTTTAGTCAAGGCTATGTTGATGGAAAGGAACTACCTGCTACACTGCAAAAATCTCATAATACAAATCCTTTTAGAGGTTTACTGAACATCAGCTTAAAAGCAGTTAACAGCTTCCTTGTGGTTCTCACCATAGGTTTCATCATGACCCTTTTACATTCATTTCTTCCTGTGCTGATGTTATGCTTTGATACTGCTTTGCACAAGTTTTGGTTCAATTCCATCTTCCTTGATCTCTGATCTCACCATTGTATGAACGTCCTTCTGTTCACAGCTTGACATAGATTACTTTTTGATGGAATTTAGAATATAATTAAAATTAACAAATACTCCTAAAATGCTACTTAAACATGCTGAATGCATAGGAGGAAAAGAGACAAGTTCAAAGACAGTTGAGGTTTTTTTCCATTTCAAAACTGATTTACTAATGAAGGACATATTCTCTGTAGCATGTGACCCAAGCTGAACAGCTTCTGTTGAACCACAGCTTTTAAAGTTCTTACACATAAATATCCTTTCTCACCTTGGTTTTAGTCACAGATTAAAAAACAAATCCTTGTTTTTCATCTCTAAGCAAATGAGTCCTTAAGTAAAAACTAATCAAATAAGACAAATAAGGGCAAGAAAAATGTCTATGTAGCAGAAGTCTAGTCATGAACTTATTTAGCACCTAGGATCAGAGCTGCCTGAAACTCCAACTAAAATAATATTTTCTTTCAAAACATTGGCTTTTTCTACTTCAGTTATTTAACACAGGTATGAGTTCAGGCCATGCGCTGTTAAAGCTAACTTTTTGAAAGCTGTTTTAATTTTTAGAATACTTTATTTTGATACATAGAAATGTACTTCTAAAAAATTTATGCTTCAAGTAAGTCTACACAGCTCCTTAATGTATTGTATGTCAAAAGATGAAACAAGTGTTTCATTTTTCAAAGCTTTTTAGCTTTGTAAGGCCTTCTGATCAATAAAAAGATGGATGTTCTTTTAAGAAAACAAAACATTACATCAGCTGTAAGAACTGTGCAATCAATAGGTCCTAGGAAGTATTTTGCAATCCACTTGTTGATGTTTTCAAGTGCTGATAAGGTATTAGTGTTTCCTCATCTTTCCAGTATCAGCTGTGTAGTCTCCTGCAACATTCTGTACAACCAGGTATTATTCACAGCAAAACAGCCTTACATAAGTAGTTCAAATTTGATTCTTCGATTTTAAACTTGACCTTCCAAGCAAAGCTGCTAAAACGGGCCTAAAATTGTAAGAGTCACACTGCAATTACATTGTAAGAATTCTATTTAATTTCTATAAAGACATTCCAGCAGTTTTTAAATCATACAGCAATAACCAGAGCCACTGAATTACCTTTTCCCCACGTTTCACAGTATGCAGCTGAAGCTGGCTGATTGCTTTCTTGGTTTCTTTCCTATGTCCCTTGAATAAAGATTTTAAGTATTAGTACACAAGTTAATTTTAAGAGCTGCATTTCAAAACTTTTAAATACTTTTTCCTGATTGGTAAGTCTTCTGAACGCATTTAAAGATTCATCTCTGGCTAGCTAATTTGTTTACAAAATACTTCCAGCCAGCAGATGTTGAAGAACTGCAAGTTTTGCATTCTCGGGGCAGAGCAGCAAACATTACCTGTAAGAGTACTGCTCTTACAACGCGCTAAACCAGTGCAGAACTACGCGGCCCAAGCTGACATACATAGCCTTGAACCGTAACTGCCTGCATTAAGGGCCATCCCGCACAGGAAAATTGACTCTAATTTAAGCTTTAAAGGCATCAGAGCTGAAACAGCAGCCATACAACCAGACCTTCTTGTTAGGCAAGGCCAATGAGCAAGCACACCCAACGTTCTGCACAAGCTTGAGAGAAGGTGGAATCCTGCCCAGCAGCCTACAGCTGGCCACCAGGTCAAAAGGCTGCTTGTAGCTATTAATGCCTCCCCTCAGTTAGGCACTGTCTCGCACGTTATACAAAGCTTTGCACTGAAAGGACACATTATGCAAAGGAGATGACAAGAAAGGCTTAACAGACATGAGACACCATACTGGACTTCTATACAGTAACAGTCCTAATTATGCTTAGAGGGGAGGCAAGAGAAGAAAGCCGTACTGTATTCCAAGACAAAGTGCTAGCTGGAAACTGAGAAACTAAACACTCCCAATTAACAGATGCTGATCTGCCCAGTAGCAGCCCTCACTGCCGAAATATCGTGAAGGAATCAAAAAACCATAATGGCAGCTTTTCCCTGTAATGATAATTACAACTACTTCTATCATTTTACAAACTAGAGTATTGAAAATTGGGGTTTTTTTTATCATGGTGTTAAACAGAATTAGTCTGAAAGCTCTCTCAGAAACGGACAGACACCCAGTAGCAGCAGCAGTCTATTCCACCTTCTGGTCAGCTCAGGGTTGGCTGCACAGCCCTTTGATCTTCAACAGCAAGGAAGTCTTCCAAAGACTTACCACTCAACTGATGTTAGAGTAAGTCCTATGATACCCATCTTCACTTAGCATCTACACAGTAACTTGCTTTAATGCATGGCATACTTAAACTCTCAAGTTTTAATTATACTAGAGTCAATATGCCAAGCAAAATAACATCCGGGTTAGAAAAGGGACTTTTTGTTTCCAAAATTCTTGGAATGCTGGACATCTGGTTACATTTCTTGACCAAGATATTCACAACATTTTCAAACTTTGCATAGTTTTATAAACTTCTGGTTTCAATGGCCATTTTAAAAGAAGGAGAATTGGGGAAAGCTGTATAACTTTATCTAATGCTACTCAATTTTATTTAAGAAGCACTTAGATGACAAGCCCAATGGCAAAATCTATTAAGAGTTTGTGCTACATACTTCTGGGAAACATCACATTCAACCTAAAAAATACTCTTTAAACTACTTAGAAAGCATTTGAACATCCCTTAGCACAAATTATCCTAAAGCCAACAGGAAGAAGCAACATTCTTCAAACAACTGTTAACAACACAAAAGACACACTCTTTTTTCTAGAAAACCTTCTCAAAGTTTGTTTTCTTGAAAGCATTCTCAGAATGTAAGTTCTAAGAGTTAAAGCTTAGTAAAAAAGACTCTAGGGAACCAACATTTCAAGTAGACCAGCAAGTTTAACTGATACAGAAGTCCCACGTGTTACCCTCAGTTACTGAAAAGAGAAAAGAGAAATTAAGTACTTTGCTAGGAAAGTCCTGTAAGTCCTAATCAGAGCTCAGACTCCCGAAGGCAAACAAAAATTCCCCTCCTTCCTCTGCCAAACCTAGAATCTACATGTTCAAACAGAAAGCAGGGGAAGTCCACACGATAAGCAGTCATTTGAAACAACTTTTTTTTTTTCCTCTGAACTGAGCATAAAAAAAAACCAAACCAGAGAACTGCTTGCAAAGAAAAACAAGTGCAACTTTCTTTTTCATTGTTAGTAGAAAACTGTGGTAGAGCTGCTGATGATCGTGTGTGCTGGTGTTGGCTGGGGTAGAGTTAATTTTCTTCATAGTAGTTAGTCTGGGGTTACATCTTGGATTTGTGCTGGAAACAGTGTTGATAATGCAGGGATGTTTTTCTCATTGCTGGGCAGTGCTTACACAGCATCAAGGCCTTTTCTGCTCCTCACCCCACCAGTGAGTGGGCTGGGGGTCCACAAGAAGATGGAGGGGACACAGCCGGGACAGCTGACCCCAACAAACCAAAGGGATATTCCATGCCATAGACATCATGCTCAGTATATAAAGGTAGGGGGAGGCGGACAAAGGGGGGTGGCCTTCGGAGGGATGGCATTTGTCTTCCCAAGTAACCATTGTACAAGCAGAAGCCCTGCTTTCCTGGAGGTGGCTGAACACCTGCCTGCCCATGGGAAGCAAGGAATGAATTCCTTGTTTTGATTTGCTTGTGGACATGGCTATTGCTTTACCTATTAAACTGGCTTTATCTCAAACCATGAGTTTTCTCACTTTTACTCTTCCAATTCTCTTCCCCATCCCACCAGTGAGCGAGCAGCTGCATGGTGGTTAGCTGCCAGCTGGGGTGAAACCACAACACCACAAAAGAAACCTAACCTATTTGCAAGGGCTGAAAAGTACAGGGAAGTGCCATCCTAAGATATTTTTTAAAATCTCAGCTGGACTAGGTTCACAACAGCTCTCTCAAGTGTGGGGGTTTGAACTAGATAGCCTCCAGATGTCCCTTCCAACCAAATTATGCTATTAAATACTTCCCCCCTCGGGGAAAAAAAGTAAAGCTGACTTTTTTTTTTTTTAACCTATCAAAGAAGAGTAAGAATTTGGAAGGGGCAAATTAAGAAGCAACGTTATTCCTTCCTGATCTTCCCAGTACTCCCACCACTCTCAGCACTTCAGATAGTCCAAAAGAGCTGAATCTCACCACACATGCTCCTTCTAGTCTGCTGCCATTTGGTCCTCTACATTGGAGTAGTAGGATTACAAGTAGCAAAAGCAGTTTTTATAAACCTTTAGAACCAAAATTTTAGCCCTAATTACTTGTGGGTCTTGAGAAAAAAGTTACCATGGTCCCTCTCCATTAGAAAAATAATCTGGTTAGGGAAATCAGCGCTTTCAGAACAAAAATTACTAAAGAACGAAAATAATTTTTCATGTGAAAAGGAAGTGAAGTTAGGTGACAAATCACGCAAGAAGCTGCCTTTACTCAGTTGTTGACAAGTGCCTAAATATATTTCCCCACGACTTCATACAGGTATCTAATAATTACAACTAGCCAAACTCATGATGCCAATTAGCACACTGCTCATTAGCCTCACTAACTATTACCAGGTAACATTCACAGAGTAAAGCAGCAAGAAGGCACAGATCTTCAAGAGTGCTTCAATAAACAAGCAAAGTTAGGCAACCGATTTGACATTAGAATGGCAAATACTCTAAAGCATCATCATCATCTCCAATTACCTGGTTTCCAAACTGTGACCCCGTATACAGGAAACGTTGTATATAGTAAAATATGAGCCAAGCGAGTGATATAATCATCATGGTGATGAAGGCGATGGCCACAAACACAACCGACTGACCACTAATATATTCCTGCACGTGTCGCGTGCCAACAACAATAGTCATTTTCACTGGAATCCCTCTTCGTACTGGCTCCAATATCTCTATTCCTTTTGGATAGCCAACCATTATCACCACTGTATTTCCTGTTCCTGTTGGAAGGGGGGGG